>VXBQ01007589.1:468700-497844 GCA_013400175.1 Phainopepla nitens | reverse complement strand
GGGGGGGGGGGGGGTATCTGGCTTGCAATTACTGTGCCTTTGGCTTGGCAGGCCTGAAAGTGTGAGTGATGGGGTCTCTGCAGAGCAGCCTCTGGGCCCTGGCGGGTTGGGAAGGGCTCATACCCATCAGCAGCTTTCCCCAGCTGCCTGTGCTCTGCTGGTTTGAGAATGTGGGAGGGGAGCAGGGCACAGCAACTTTGGGCTACTTGTAAAAACTCCAAATATTTACCTGGCTGGATGTCAACATTCAAAGCACAGCCTGAGCCCTCCCCTTTAATAACCTCCCTCTCCCAGCTATGGCTGTGAGGAGAGGCAGAAGCTGCAACTTGCATATCCCATTCCCCACATCCACATTTCCCACTTTGCAGCCATGTGTGGGGAAGGGCTGGGGCTGCTGTTCAGCATCTCTCCAGGACACCTGCTGGAGCCAGTCCTTCTCTCACAGAAGAGAGGTGGGAAGAATAAAACAGAAAAATTCTGGATTTGCATCTTAGCTGGTGTCAGGGGGACCGAGAAGGTCCAGGGAATCCTGGTGTGGCATGTCCTGCAAGTACAGCTGCAGACAGTGGGTTGAAGCCCCTCCATGCCTGTAGATAACAAACCATCAGCCACCAGGCTGCTGTGCTGCAGGATGGGAGTGGCAGTTCCCATGCAAGCATTTTGGGAGGGAGGATGCTGCCTTCCCCGCCCAAGGGTGGAAGGGCCAGAAATTAGTGAAGCCAGCTCAAAAGGGTTCCCTTTAAACATGGAGAAGATCCAAAAGCACTGAGCCCCTTTGGATGGCATTGTCAGGAGTTGACCAAAGCTCCAGCTCTCTCCCACTGCCAGCTTGCCCTGGCCTCGGGGAAGGAAGGGTTAAGCCACAGGGCTCAGCAAAACAAGTGTTCTCTGAAAAGTCAGCCAAGATACCCAAATGCCGGCCTCCCCTCTGCCCCCACCCTTATCCATCTCTCTTATCTGCCCTGGGCAAGAGCAGGGCATTTCCCCTCCTCCGCTGATGAGGACCAGAGCTGGCGACAGGCGGAAGCTGGCTCGGAGCGCAGGGCTCAGGGGAGGCCATGGCCGTGGTGTCCCAGCTGTGGGGTGGCCTGTGTGGCTGCAGGTCAGAGATGTGGAGGGGTGGTGTAGTCCACCACGGGGCTGGATCCACTGACGGATTCCCTGTGCTTGGCTGTCTCGCACCCTGGGTGCTCCAGCAGCACCTCATTTCTGTAGCAGGCACACAGGGAGCTGCCGGGTCAGCCCCCCTGGAGAACCCGGCTCACATCAAGGGGGTTATCAGCTCTGCAAGGGTGAAGTACCCTCTGGGCACTGGTGTCTGAGGGCACAGCAGCCCGGTGTGGGGTGGCTTACGCAGCCCAGGCAAGCTGGGGCACAGCTCTGTCCGTGCTGGGAGTAAAGAGAGAAGGAGGCAGGGGTGTTTGACCAGTGAGGGCAGCAGTGGGGGGAGCCGGTGCCGGGGCAGCTCTGCCGACACGAGGCAGGCTTGGACGGGCTGTTTAATTAAATGTGAAGAGCTCTCACACTTCACAAGCTGCAGCCCTCACTGCAGCCTGAGCGATTCTGGGAAAGAGTCCTTTTATTAAAAGAGAGAGAGAGGCTCTGGCTCTGCCAGGCAGCCATCAAATGGCACATTTAATTGTCTCGGCTCGTTTAGCTGTCTCACGGGGAGGGATGTGCTCTGAGCCCTTCAGCCTTCACTGTACAACCTCCCTGGCAGGCACATGTGCTGCCTGCATCCTGGGTGCTCCTCTGCCCTCCAGGAGGGCTGCTGAGGAGTGCGTGGGAGATGAGCTTTCATCCAAGGTCAGCACTGGAGGCTTGCTTGGTGCTCTGACAGCCCAACCTACTCAGGGCTGAGCACTGGGGTTCAAAGGGCTCGGGAGAGCGCCTGGAGAGACGGGAGCCTTCTGGGGCCGTGGGAGCTGCCTGGAAGACACAGGGTAACAAAATGACAGCTTAAAAGTATCTTCTCATTTATTCCCATGGCAGAACACTTCTGGCTCTGAAGAGAGCATCCTACCCTGGTTTCAATGAGACAGGCTGGCAGTGGGTTAGGAGAGTTGTGCTGCCTCTTTCCTCCAGGAACTGAAGTTCTTGGAAATATTTTCTGGTTTCTGTGCCCTCCCAGCAGCAGGGGACCGGTCTGTTCAGAGTGCACGTGGAGGGAGAAAGTACCTCTGGGTGGTTTTGTTTTAAATCTGGTGGGTGATATAGAGAGGCTGAACTTGGGTTCAGCTGCTGGTACTGAGCCCATCACGCTGGAGGAGAGGCTGTTTGGCTGAATGATGGAAGATGCCCCTGGAGGGGGAGTCACAGCCTTTTCTGTGGCTGTGCAGGAGCAGCCATGCCAAAACTCACCATTTGGAGAGGAGAGGGGGAAGAAAGAAAGATCAGGAGGGGGAGGAAATACATTCTTTTATCAAAGCCTCCTACTTCAAAGCTGTCCAGCTGAAGTGCTCCCCTTTGGTTTAATTTGAAGCAATGTTTCCTTCAGCATCTGCAGCTAAATGGTATCAAGCCAGGCTGAAATGGCTGGAAAGCCTGGAAAGGAAAGGCACAGTTTGGGAATGGCTTGAGGCAGACATTCCCATTAAGGTCAGCCTTGAAGGCCTTTCCATAGGGATGTAAACTGTCAATGCTGGCATTTCTCATCCCTCAGGTCCTAGCATGGGATAAAATCCAAACCCTTTTGGGAACAGGAACAGGACAATTTCTCAGCGTGGGTGCCTGTGGTGGCTCCATCCCTCTGAAGGGGCTGCAGTGTCTGTGCCCTTGAGCAAGGGGAAGGCAGGAGATGGAGACCTGGGTGCTGCTCTGCCCTGAGGAACCAGTGCATCTCCTAGGCTTGTGGTTTCCAGCCTGCAGCCTCCCTGAAGATGCTTTGGCAGCCCCTGAACGCAGGTGAGAGCTAAACCAGATTGCAGGGGGCAGCAGGGGAAGGGGCTTGAATCCACCTTCAAACCCACTTGGAGTGGAAGAAGAAGGCCACTGCTCCCAGTGCCTGGGGAATTTCTGTGTGGGGACAGTGAGGAAGACCAGCAACACTGGGGCAAAACAGCGACAGTGGGGCACGTGCTACACTGTCACAGCATCNAAAAAAAAAAAAAATCCTGACTGGGAGGCAAAGCAGCTGGCTTTTCCTGGGAAAGACCAATGTTCTCCTGTCTGCTGCATAGGAACTGATTTTCCCCAGCTGGCTGGAAAAAAGCTACTTTGAAAGCAGCTGTGCCCTGTCCCTGCTGGGGGCAGCAGGGCTGGGTACCCGCTGGGCAGCATGTCTGGTCACTGGGAGGACAGAGGTGATCAAAACAGGCCAGCTGCCCTGTAGAGAGGAAGAGGCACATGTCCTGGGAAACAGAAAGGTCATGGTCATCTCTTTAACCTCCAGAGGCCAAAACAAGGTCTTAATGGCAATGACTGCTAGCACTAAAGCCACTGACCAGGAAGGAAAGTGAAGGACAAGTCACCTCTAGCTGCACATGTAGAAAGGATGCTCAGGGATACCTATCTGCTGGGGACTGCTTGTAAGAGCATCTGCAAAGCTTCTTCCACCCAAAAGACTTGAGTGTTGTTCCAGCCAGAGGCTGCTTTAGGGAACAGGACTTCAGAGACTCATGATTGTGGCAGAACTGGGACCTTGATCCCAGATTTTCTTAAATTAAGTCTCAAAGGGGAGATGCTCAAATACATGTTTGTGCTTGCAGTGATGGGAGCTCTGTGGAACAGAAGGCAGATGACCGTGTGCTCTCTCTCGTGCTTTCCTTGATATTTGGGAAAAGGTCTTTGCCAATCTCAGGTGAAGTTTTGAAGCTGGATGAAGAAGCGAGGAGAAAAAACAAAATTCCTTCCACAAGAGTGGGGGGGAAGGAGCAGTAATTTCTCTTCTCCCAGTCCAGTAACCCCACGTCCCCCACAGCAAATCCGTTCCAGCACTGGTATGGTTGCTGTTTTCTCAACTCTCCCTCCTCCTCGCCCCCTCCTCTCCCTCCCCACAGCCCCACTCCACGTGCTCCCAGCTGCTCCAGGATGATACAGGCAGGCGCAGAGTTCATGGGAGCCGTACCTGTGCTTTGTCTTCATCTGTCACCCCTCCTGACAGTCAGATCCATCTTAAACTGGGAGCGAGAGGGGAAGAGAGGGAAGCAATAATTAACCTCTGTGCAGGCCGCTCCCGAAATGCTGCAGTCTGGTGATGCACGAGGAGACATCCCTGACACTTTTATTGCTACTCCAGCGCCGTTCTGCGTCTGTAGGAGGTGATTTGGCCGGGCTGGGATACCTGAGACTTTCATTATGGTTGAAGAGCTGCTGGCACTGGCAGCCTTTCTTTGCTGGGTGCATTAGTGAGGGCTCCCCACCACTCTTGCTGGCAAAGCTGGAGGGCAAAACTCATTTGAGGTGTTTGCAGGCTGAGCAGGGGTTTTCATGGCTCAGTCCTTGGGGTGGGAACAAGGTGTGTGTTGGATTTAGGAGCTGAAATTGTTTGTCGTGTGGGTGCAACACACGTGTGCAGAAGCAGAGCTGGTGTGTCATTCCAGCCCCAGGGTGAGCTGCCAGGATGTGCCTGACATCCAGGACAGGACCCCAGGTGTTATGGAGCCTGTGACAGATCACCGGTGTCAAACCTGTCCCACAACTGAAAGTTTGATGGGGATATAAACTGGGGAGAGGGGCTGGGGATTTTTGGGTCCCCTTGTGATGCTGTGCTGGACCATAATGCCATCTTGGCAAGGAATAATGCTAAACATCCCCCAGGTTCCTGCAGCCTTCTGCCATGGGTGCTTGTGCCTTTCCTGGCACTCTTGGGGTCAAGTGGCCTCACAGCCGCCTCCCAGCAGTACCGGGACAGCAGTGACACTGCACAGGTGACAAATGTTAGCCACTCACCTGCCTGATTAGGGCCTGGTAGCAAAGGAGCCCTGCAATTAAAGCAGCATCTGTGCCCAGGCTCCATGAGATTCAGAGGCAGCAGTTGTTCTTGTAAACCCAGTGAAGCCCATGGACAAACACAGCCTAACCCTTCATGGAAATCAGGAAAAGCCATCCAAGGGTCGATGTCTGCCTTGGTTCTTCTGCAGGATTGCTGTGCTGTCAGTCGGAGCAGTGACTGTGTTTCATTACATGCTGATACCTGTTCAGCAGATGTTGCAACCTCACCTTATACAAGAGCGAGGAAGAAATTGCTGCCAAAAGCACTTGGCAGTCAGACCTCAAGATGTGCTGATCCAAAGTGGTTCGTGGTCAGGCTGGTGGTGTACTAAACTCCTGCTCCTTCGTGTGGATGTGCAGAGTCTGGGGAAGGGTGGGACAGCGCTGACCAGAGCTGGGTGTAGGGTCAGATCCTGGTGTGGAATGTGCCATTGTGCAATGTCTTGCCATCTTCTGGACATGGAAGGTCCTGTGTGTGGGGAGGGGACCTGAAAGGACTCCCTGGGACGTGTCTTTGGGATCGCACTAGCATGTCCTATTTGCCCATGAGATGGGTTGCAGCTGCTGTTTCTCCCCAGAAACACTCCCAAGCTGTCCTGGGACTGTGAGCAGTGGGAGCCCTGGTATCAGGTCCCACTACTGTTCCCAGGGTCTGCAGAAAGGTGCAGCCACCCAAGGGCTTGAGCCTACTGGATTGGAGGGTCAACTGGACCCAAAAGGAGAGAAAAACACTTAAAAATAAGATCCATTTTGTTTTTCATTTGTTTTAACAATGAGAGGGGCTGAGATAAACCATTCCACTTAGATTAGAGGTGGTTTAGCCAGCTCTTGAGATCTGCAGGGCAAACTGGGATCCTTTGCCATGTGTTTTTGTCATAGGGATTCTTTATGCAAACCCAAGTTAGAGCTGTCACTGTTTGTAGGCAGGTTGATGTGATCTGTCCTGAATATTTCTGAGACAACTACAGGGCATCTCTTCTAGCTTTGAATTTTCTAGTTCCAGCCTTGGTCCTGGCAGATTGCCTACTCTGAGTCCTGACACCCATGTCTTAGAAACTGTCAGCCCCTTCAGTGTCCCCAGACTGTTTCTAAGGGGTCTGTGCAAAGCCATCAAGAAAGACAGAGGTGGCTTCTGCCATTTGGACCAGATTCTTAGTGGAAGACACTCTGCTCTAAATAAAACATGGTATTTGCATGTAGGAAGGTGCTGTTTGTATCAGCTGGAAATGGGGAAACTGAGGCAAGGAGAACTTCCCCAGCTGAGGGAAGGACCTGGTAGCAAGCCCAGAGACAACTCAGAAGTCTTGCAAATCTTCCCTCTTCCAGCTGCAAAAGCATCCATCGGGAACAGGTCAGTATACTGAAGAAAACCAGTCCCAAACTTTCCAGCTCAGCCTTCAGGGGGTAGTTGCCAGTGGTAGAGGGGGGAAAATGCTTCTGAGCACCCGAAATGTCCGAATAGTCTGCAGATGAGACCATGCACAAGTGCTGCCAGCTCCCTGGCTTTTGAGGAGTGGGAAAACTCGGCCTTTCCCTGCACAGATGGGGGTTTAATCAGGCTCAGTTCAAGCACATGGGTGTTCAGCACTAATCCAATTTCCCTCCATTCATTAGGGTGGTTATTCATCACTCGGGAATCATGAAAGGCTGCGAGTCCATGTGGATGCTGGAGAGCAGCAGTGCTGCTCGATGCAGGCGTGTGACTGCGAGCTCCTTCCTTGCTGCTGAGCCTGCCTGTGGGTGGGGATGGCAAGTGAGCTGCTGGGGGATCTCAATCCCTTCACAACAAACTGCAAGACAGGCTTGCCACACCAAGCTCTGGGGATCAAGTCATCTCAGGCTTGTCCAGCAGTCATGTGTGAAACTGGCCCAAGCACAGGTTGATACGTGCAGACAAGGAGCTGCTGAGCCGGGAGAGGATCCGAGGTGGTGGAAACCTGCGGCGCTGCTCTGCTCCACCAGACCCACCTCCCAGTGCTTGGCGATCCCACCAAGCAGAAGGTGTCACAAGATGGTCCCAAGCCAAGCCGGAGAAAGGCCACGGTCTGTGGGAGCAGAGCTGTGGGGAGTGTGAAGGAATGGCCATCCCTCCAGGCTGCTCAGGGCTCAGCTACAGCAGCGCCTGGAACGGCCGCTGGTGAGGCTGCTCGGGGAAGGCATCTGCCTTGGGGGCACGTTTGCTTCTTCCAAGGGTCTGGGCACTTCCACCTCTGCCATTACCTGGGTAGACAGGTCAGGAGGTTGCCAGAGCACGTCATGGCTGTGCTCTGGGGCCCTGCTACCCGAGAAAAAGATAAGGCATGTATTTCCCTCTGTTTCCTTCCCCCATTTACAAAGCCCAACACTTTTGCTTTCCAGACAAACAGCAAAGTTTGCACAAATATCTAAGATGTTCCCTTTCAATTCCTAGCTCTTGTTATCAGTGGGAATATTCTGGCCATTAAAGGCAAAAAAAAAAAAAATCCTCCATGGTTGGTGTAAATTTTAGTTTGATGTGAATGAAAGGGGCTGAAAACATGGAGGAATCAAAGGCTGTTGAGTGAATGCAAGTGTGAGTGTTTTCCTGGAGAATTTAATCCCCAGTGAACCACGGCTCACAGGGATCAGAGTTACTGCCCTGCCCCAGGGAGCTAAAGGGTAACTACCAATTAGTGGATGGAGAGATGTTTGGTAATTCTGATTATCATGAGGTATCTGGGGGCCTCTGGGTCATCGCCATAGGGCACCTGGGCTGTGAGCAGGTATTTAACCATGTTCTGGGTGAACCAAACTGGCTCTCACATCCTGGGCCTGCAGACACACTTGAGGGTCTCAGCGCAGAACGCTTGAGGGGTGAGGGGTGAAAGCTGCTTCCCACCCATAGAGCTGATCTCCCTTGCCTCTGGCCAGTCTGTCTGTCCATCCTGTGCCCTCTTTGGCTAGGAGCTGGGTACTAATGCACCTGAGATGCGGTGCTCCTCTCAGCCTAGAAGGTGAACCAAGCTTTGGGGACCTGAAAACACCCCCAGGCTGCTTATTGGCATGGGGGCTCCTTGACCTCTTCACTTGGCCTTTTTCTTTCCTTTCTCCTTCAAAATTTCTCTTCCAAAGCACTGACCCCTCAGTCCCACCACCTGAAACCCTCATTCATTCAGTCTCCAGCTGATGGCATCTTCCAAAACCTCCCTGGCATCTCTGCAGCCCCCTGCCCTCCCTGAGCCCATCTCCCTTTCCTGTGCAGCACCCCACTTCCCAAAGCCTGGCTGAGCAGTGAGGCACTAGCACCAGCACCCCTCTACCTTCTGAGAGGGGCTGGTGGTTGTGTTTGATGGGAGTAATCCATCTCCATCACTGTAATGACCGTTCCCATTAATCGGCCATAAACTAATAAAGTAAGCACTTTCCCCTCCACACCCCCCCCAACTTCATTAAGTCTTTAGTACATTAATATGTCTTACTTAGTGTCTGCTTTGGCCTCTGGTTTTGCGGTTGGCTTCGGGTTTTTTAGTTTGGTTTGGGGTTTGGAGTTTTTGTTTAATTTTGGTTTTGTTGTTTTTTGGTTTTTTGAGGAGGATTTTTTTGGGTTTTTTTTTTGTAAATTTTTTTCCTGCGGGTAGCTGACGTTATTCCCTGCAGCCCTGAGGAAGATTTGACAGCCCAGGTCATCCTTACATCAGCAGGAACATCATGCGTGCTGATGAGCTGAGAAGAAAGGGACACGGACAAGGATTGGGGCGGGGGAAGGAGGGAGGCAGGGAGAGAGGGAGGAATAAAAGATCCCGTACACCTCCAAATTAAATTTGTGATGCCTGGCATCAGATGGGCCCGCAGCCAGAGATTAATTCGACTGATCAAGTTATAAAGAGCGCTGAGGCAGGTAATCAATCTTGGAGCTGTCAGGCGAATAGGCAGCAGTATTAACCTGGCAGGACTCGCACACACGTACGCACGCACACACGCTGGAGCCTTTTTAATTCCTTTCTCACTGACTATTATTTCCCAGACCTGCTTATTTTGGAAGGGCTGGGGGGCGGGGGGTAGTGGTGCTTTGCTCTCTCCTCCTCCATCCCTGGCAGCATAATCCCATTCAAGCAGAGCATCGTTCTCTTCCTCGTGCACCCACTGCTTCTACATGCAAAGGGGAAGTCCTTGGACACGAAGTTAGAAGGCCTTACCAGCAGTTTTCCAACTGTGTTTTCTGCTGGATACTGAGAAGACTCAGGCTAAGTTTCCCTCTCTTTCCAGACTGTGGTGGTGTTACGCTTCCCCACCAGCCCTCTGGCTGTGACTGATCCCAGGCTTGTGGTGCTCTGCCCAGGACAGCCCCCAGTCACTCAGAGTCCCCATGTGCCTCTGGAGGTTCCCAGAACCACTGCTTCACTCTGGGTCATCTGCAAACTGGAGCTCTTTGGAGCTGAGTCTGCAGAGCCCACAGTGGATGACGGACAGGATCTCTTTGGAGGTCTTCCTTAGGAATGGGGTGTAAGCAGATTAGCAGTGGTGGGAGCTGGGCAGCTCCCTGCTTGGTCTGAGGCCCAGAAGTAAAAGCCCTGCTGGCAGCAGAGGGGAGTTCTGTCCGTGTGGGCTGCAGACCCCTGTGCTGGCCAGGTGCTGGGCTGAGACCTTATCTGGTCTAGCCTCAGAGGTGGATGGGGCAGGTCAGCACTGGGAGTCTAAAGAGCCCTGGATCAGCTCCATGGAAGGCAGACTTGCAGTCAAGAGCAGGGACCAGTCCAGCCAGAAACACAGGGATGGGTTTTTTCAGGAGAGAGCTAAACTTGGGGCAATTGGAATGACAATGGAAGAAGGAGTTTGGGGTGCTCAGCCAGCAGAGAGCACTGTTATGTGTCTGTGAGACCGTCAGTGCCCCCATGGGGATTGTTGGCCATAAATATGGGCTCAGCTGGTGGCTGTTCATAGCAAACCACCCATGACAATAGGAGGCAGTGGGACCTCCTCCCACGAGGAGAGCAGGATGCTCTGCTAACTCCTCTCTGGTTGGGGATATCATCTTGAGTGATGCAGTCAAATATGTCTCCATGCAGAAGTCAACTGCTGACAGCCACCAAAAAAGCTGCTGGGTATTTTTCACCAGGTCAACACAGTGCCCCATCTGGCATCCTCCAGGATCTGGGAGGGGACCTGGGCAGGTGAGCAGGTTTGTATTGATGCTGAATGCCTAGCATGGCTCAAATGGATGGGTCTGGGAGCTGGCTCTGCAGAGAACCTACACCTGGTGGCTGATGGCCCTGCAGACCCTGTCTGAGTGCTTGTTTACTGAAAAGGTTCAGGTACAAGTTGTCCCCATTCTGCAGGTCTGCTGGTTAACCCAGCTGGCAAAGGGACAAGAGGCCTCACTGAGCCCCCAGGCTGGCAGCCCTTTGGCTCAGAGCCGTGCTGTCCCATGTCCAGGCAGGCTGGAATTTTGCAGTGGTCCTACAGTACTTTCCAAGTGCCAAAGCTGCAAGCTGTCAGCATGACACAAGCAGGACACGTGACTCGGAGTGCTGGGAATGCTGTGTCCTTTCCAGGGTGTTCAAGTGGGTCCTTTCAGGCTGGAACAAACTGTGTGGGCGGCTGAGGGGTCTGAGAAATGCTCTGTGGTGGGAGCTGGTGTCTTTGCAAGAGGAGTTTCTTTCCATGCAAGGTGCCCCGGTTAAATATTTCAAAATCCTTTCGCTCCCACAGTTTTCCTGTGCATTCCCTTCAGGGCCTGTCAGTCAGGCTGCAATGGCCCTGCTGAGAGCCAGGGCATTCAGCACGGCTGCAGCTTGCAGCCAGCTCCTGCATCTCTGCATCCAGCACTCACGTTTTTGCAAGGGCTGTGCCAAGGGCTGAGGGGGGGCACTCGCCTCTAGGGTGCTTGGAGTAGGTCCCCAAAGGGGACAGAGTTTGGGGAAGGATTGCTGGAAAATGTGCTCAGCACCAGCACCCATCTCTGTGCCCCTCCCCCTCTAAAGGAGATGTGGGGATGGATGCTGTGTGTCCCAGGAGTGTCCCCATCCTCCCTCATGTCCCCCATAAAGCAGAGCAGAGGTGCTGGTGCTGCTCCTCTCTCTGTGCTGGGAAGGTGTCACCTTCCCTCTGTTCAGAGAAAGTAGTTGCAGCCATTCCCCCATCTCCTGTCCCAGTGGCCCCATTCCTGCTGTCCCGTGGTGCTCTGATTGATGCCATGGCTCCTTCCACCAGATCCACCAACAAACACCTGTATCCTCTGCTGCCTGTGCCAACCCCACCAGCTCACAGGGCTGCAGGCAAGAGGGCTTCCTCCTAGTGCCAAGCCTCTCCTGCTCAGTTCCTGCCAGCAGATTTTGGAGCTGCTTGGTGCCAACGTCTCCTCCAATTAATCTTCCTCCTCCCTGGCTCCCCTCCTCACTGGACCACATCTTGGAGAGGATCCATCAATCTTGGAAGTGCCCAACAAAGCATCTGGAGCTCAGACTAGACTGTGTTCCCCAGCACCTTCTCCAGGTTGCTGGGTAGCAATGCAGATGTTGTCTTCATATTTGACGGTATTATTAACATGAGGGGGGACGAGGGGGAGGTAAGCACTAATTGATCTGGTAATAAAGTTAATAGAAGCTCTTATGAGCTTACCCATTAACAATAATTACTGAAGGGTGAGTGAGGGGAGGAGGTTGAAGGGAAATCCACCAAGGCTGAGATGGGCTCTCCTGGTAAGGATTTCCAGCTCTTCTACCTCACACCCTCTACCCTCAGCCTCCACACCTAAACCCTCTTCTGTCCCCCTCCCAAGGTCTCAGGCAGGTCTAAGTTCTTCAGTTGGAACTGAGGCAGCTGAAAGCACAAGTCAGGCAAGCCTTGGGAGGTGTGAGGAGGAGACCTTCCCTGTCAGTACCCAGACAACACAGAGGTCCCATGGAAATTTGGCAGGGACCAGTGGAGAGGGTGGTGGACTTCTTCCAAAGATCTCCCAGCAGAAGGTGAGCATCACTTCTTGCCAGGATTTGCAGGGATGCTGGGACTGCTCTGGATCAGAGGCTGGCTTGGCAGGAGCAGCATCCCTGTGCCAAGCTGCAGAATCTGCAGACTCTCCAGGTCAGGAAGGACCACGGGGTATCCTGGGCTGGAGACAGGATGGCTGAGCTCTGGCATGGAAAAAAACCAGGTCTCCAAGCCCCTGGTAAACACAACTGTCAAAAGAATCTCAGTGGGGTCAGGTTAATACAGACAGGGCTGCTCCTACAAATGGCAGGGAAAACAGGTGGGATTTCAGTGGCTGATAACAGGAGGCAGCGCAGACAGGTTGGGCTGTGAGTCGGCAGAGGCAGGATCAGCCTGGCTGTGGGACCAGGGGCTGCAAGGTGTCTGGGGGCAATGGAGAGTAAGTCCCCTGCACCTTCCCTCCTCATGGGACTGCAGGCAGTGTGGCACAGTTCCTGAACTCCTGGAGACACTATCCCCTGCTTTCCCCACTCTGCAGAGCTCGCTGTGTGTGCTCGGCTCGGTTGATGCTGCCAGCTACCAGCACTGAGCTGGATTCCAGGGAGCTGCGTGGCTTATGCCAAACAAATAAGGACTTCAGAGGATGAGTGTGATGCTGCAGCTCTGTCTACAGCAAACAGACAGGTATCCCAGGTTTGCTTTGCCTGTGAGCTGCCCCAAAATGGGACAAAGTATCCCTGCTTCCCAGGAACTCAGTCTACTCCTGGCCTGCTCCCAGCCTGTCCATCCGCAGCCAGCTGGGACACGCAACCAGAGCGGGGCTGCGGGGCAGGGGGATGTGGGGTTGCTTTGAGTGGCAGGTGGATTTTGCTGCAGGCACTGAAAAGCAGACACCAGGCAGTGGGGCTGGACTGGCTCCCCCACCACCACTGCACTGCAGCTCTCCCCAGGACTCTTCCCCAGCCCGGACTCTTGCACGTGTCCCTGACCTTGGCTTTGCAGCTTGGCTCTGTCTCTCTCTGCCCATCCCTTGAGCACTCTGTGGGTGCAGAGCCATGCCCGTGGGTCTCTGGGCAGCCAAACCCACACATGGCATTTATTTCTGTCCTACCTGTATCACGTAAAGGGTGGCTTCACCCTCATGTGAGCAATGTGGAAGCCCTGAGACCCTCAGCCATAGGGGTAGATGGGCAGGTTTCTCCCACCACTGGGAGGCAAGATGGAGCTGGTGCCCAGGCTGAGTATGGGGGACACGGCAGGAGCAACCTGGAGCACCCAAGCCAGCTCAGGGCCGGCTGCATGCCGTGTCCATGGGAGGATGACACCTGCCTGCCCTGGTGCCCCCAGGCCAGTGCAGCAGGAGCTGTCTGTGTTTATTTGCTTTGGGAAAAGGAGTGAAACCAGATCCGTGCTGTTCATGGCAGGGCCGTGATGCAGACACAGAGCACACGGTAAGGAGAGGCGGGATGCCAGTGCTCGCTGAGAGCCACGTCCCTCCTGTGAGTGCCTTGGCCACAGGGAAGCATCTCCACACCACTTCTCAGGGCATCCATCTCTGTCCATCCTACCCCCACCTGCAGCCCGTCAGTGTCCTATCTGGGGCAGAAAATCCCATTTTTTGTGATTTTGTAGCATTGCCGTGTGATGTGCTGGGTACCAACACCGGAATGGGGACCAGGCTGGTGGTGTGACCCTGCAGAGTTCCTTGGACTCCCCTGCCACTTCAGCCTACGTGACTGGCAGACGGTCCCTGTGAGGAGATCAGTGACATCTTAAAAGCTGCTGCAACACCAGCTGGGTGGAAACACCCATATGCTCTGCCAAGCCCTGGGGAGGGCAACCAGGGCCAGCAGGCTCCAAATATTGATTACGGCTGGCATGTTCATAGAACATCTTTCAAGCCATGCCATTGTGGAGACCCATGGCCAGATGTCCCTGGTTTAAATATCCCGTGGGTAGAAGGAAGTGATACCTGTTCCTTGGAGCCCAGATAACTGGAGGCATCCCCTGTGTCACCCATGGGTGACAGAGCCACCCATTGACACGGCATGTTCCGTGTGGCCATGAATCACCTCTGCACAGAGGTGACACTCTTTCTCCCCTGTGAATACAGGCTGACTAATGGGGCTTGGGACCCTTAGTGGTAATTCAGAGCAGTGATTTACATTTAATTAGCCAAATGAATATGAAAATAAACTCTGCCCAAGAGCCTACTAATAACTTTCTCTGTTAATGGCCTGGGCTAATATAAGTCCTCCCTGGAAGATCACTGGGCTGTGCAGTGAAATGAGGGCCCAGCCAGGCTGCAGAGAGAACTGGGGTTGGCCATGCCAGTGAGCAGGGGAAAGTTTTTCCTGCTAGGCAGTCTGTGACCATGGACTCTCCCTTTCTTTTCAATGGATACCACAGGTCTGATGCTATCAATGCTCTAAAACGTGTAGTTAAAGCCTCACCACATGGCCACAACTCAGTGGTGGCTTTCCTGAATGTTATGTTGCATTGATTATTAAATCTGGATCTGAATAAAGAGGCATTTTGTTGTTGAAGGCCATGAAACAAGAAGAAGGAGTCTGGCATAACAATAGCAGAGAGATCAAACAGCAAAAAATAGTCAGTGTGTAGAGGACTTGGATTCAAACCTCATCATATTAGATACCTGTGATCTTGGCTACAAACCCCTTGAGGCTTCTGGTGAGCCTCTCCCTCTTTGCACCCTCCAGCAGATGCAGAAGCATCTCTGTCAGGCTGCTGTTCCTGGAAATAAATCAGGTGGTATTCATGGGGCACGGGGGGAGCTTACCTGGAAACAAGTGCAGCCCTGGACAAGGTGAAAAAGAGCATTTGGAGTCAGCAGTTATCAAAGAAGTAAAATAACATTCAGCTTGTTAATTAATTAATGTTAATGAATTGTTAGTTATGTAATAATTGCTAATCGAGTCAGATGTTGCGCTTTAAAAAATTTATTTCTAAAATAACTTCTGCCACCAAGCTAGTCCACTCCCATGTCATCAGAGGGCTGGTCTGACAAACCTGCAGACTTGTGTGTTGGACATGACCTAAGAACCAGCTTTGATGGCTTTGCAGTAAATCACAAATGCACTGGGATGTCAGAGCATGCCTGATTTGTGTGTGTTTGGTTTCTCAACCTGTCTGAATCCCACTAAACCTGATTAAGGCTAATATGAGGTGGATCCACTCAAAACGTCTAGCAGTGGCTTGGGGTCTCCCCATTCAGTCTTGTCTCTGATTTCTTGCTGTCCAGGAGCCCCCCAGCATCTGTAATTGAATGTGAGGGCTTCTGTCCAGGGCTTCATGCTGCATTAATCCCCTCAACCTGACCGAGCCAGGCTGATAGATCTTCCCAGCATGTGAAATAGCTCACGTTAATCATTGCTTGCGATTTATCCTTTTCTCTGTCTTGTACATGAATTATTCAGGATGATGCTGTGGGAAACTGAGGCAAGGAAAGCCACGAGAGAGTCCCATGGCTGGTGCAGGTGGTCTCGGTCGCCCAGCTGGGAAGGCAGGGGGGGATGCAGTGGAGTTCTCCCTCCGGCCCTGGACATATCCAGTCTGCAGGAGGTGCTTGGCTGGGGTCTTCACTCTCACAGGGGCTGCTGAAATTAATTGAACAGTTGACAGCCATGTGTTGAACTCTCTGAGCATCTCCACGTGGGCTTCTCAGGACAGGCTCTCCTCCCATCTGTCTTTGTGCTGGCTGCAGGGCTGTGTCCATCATTGGCGCCGCATTTGTTTTGCTGTGGGTATTTTTCTTTAGCCCCAATTACACTCAGGCTTACACCAAAACAAACAAGCCCTGGGATGTGGAGGTACCTGGCTGGCTCAGACAAGCTGGTGCCACGGCTGGCCCCGGGGCTGATAAAGGACCTGTGGTGTTCCTGCGCTGGAGTCTGGGCTTGCAAAATGTGACATGGTTTTTCTTGACAATTAATCACTGGGGAGTGAGCAGCATCAAATAATGGGTAATCAGCCTGATTTTGGGCCAGGGTTTCCAGGCTGGACTCCTTTTGGCCCTCTCTCCACTACAAAAATGAGCATCTGCACCATGGCACCTGGATGCAAATCCCTGAGGGACAAAGTGAACGGGGGTGTGGGTTGATCCACCAGTGGTGGCAGCCAAGGGGATTTCCCTGGGCAGGTGGGATATTAACAACAAACCCCAAGATGCAGAGAATGGGCACAGCTGGGATGAGGCCATGACTGGCCTTGCACTCACCCCTGCTGTCTGTGCCCCAGCCTGGCTGGCAGCACATGTCCAGTCTGAGCCGTGGGGTGTTTTGGGACCTGGATGCTTTGGGGTGCTCAGTTCCCTGTTTGGCCCTGTGTGGGGTCAGAAGCAAGGGCTGCTGACTTTGTATTTAGGGGTGGGTTGAGATGCCTCTAATGCCAGGAAATGCAAATGTTTCTGGTTCACCCTTGCTTTAGGAAAGACTGCAGTGAGGTGTCCGCTTGAAACACTTAATGGGGAAACTGAGGCACCTAAGTATCTTTCCTAAGACTTAAAACCCCTGATAAAACAAAAAACTTGTAGCCACTTGTGTGGCACTGGGGGCAACTCCTGGGACATCCCCAGGATGAGAAGTGAAGCAGCCACTTTGGAGAATGGAGTCTGCCAGTGGTGAGAGCCTTTCCCTTCAGCCAAGGACCACATCCCACGGCAGCAGGGCTGCCCGTGTCTCCAGTGATCTCTGGGAGCTCTGAAACAGGTCAGGGGAGAGTATGGGATGGCAGAGTAATTTGATGCTCTGAGTGTCCAGGAGAGATCCTGCTAGAAATACCCATCTGACACTACTTGAGATAAAGCAGGGGAGGTGGGTTCACTTTAGCTTATCGGACACATTTCCTCTAGAGAGATCTCCATCAGCTTAGGGAGGAAACTACTGAATTTTTGTCTTTTGGTGACTTTTTTCCTCTTGAAATTTTTCAAGGGGAACAAAGGCGGTCAGGAAAAAAATGTTTCACTTGGTCCTTACTTTGTTGGTGAAATAGTTTCAGGTTGGAAAGTTTCTGTGTCTGTTTTGTTTTATTACCAGGAAATCAAAATTTTTTTCCCACTATTAAGATGAAGTAAAAAACACTGCCTGGAGAACACGGTGGAAAAGAAATTTTTAAGCTGAAGAAGAGCAAGTGACACACTTGGAAAGCTGTATTTTTCATAATTATCCAATGGAGACAAAGTGAAGCACAAACACAATATGGGAATTTCACACACTACTTCAAAGCTAATTTAATGAAATTCAATTTTTCAGGGACAGAAGCAGCTCGTCAGAAAACATTTGCAGACACCACCATCCTCAGGACCCGATCTTCTGCCTCCTGCTGCGACTCTGCACGTGCTGGGGTGGTACAAAAGGACATTTTGGATGCCCTCGTCCTGTGAAGATCCATAAGGGCTTTGCTTGGCCCTGCCTGCTGTGCAAACTGCTTCACTCCTTGCATCTGCTCTCATCAGTCCTCGCTGAGCAGGTTTTGGGCTCTCAGAGCTGCCCTGCACCCCCAGCCTGCAGGAGAGAGGTGGCTACCAGCCTGATCCCCTTCCCCAGGGCCACATCCAGGCACTGGGGTTCCTCAGCGGGACCTCTCCCCCAGGCCATCTTCTCTGGGGACCCGGACACCCTCATCTCCCCCACCTTCCAGCAGCAGCTCTGCAGGCAGCCGGGCAGGTGAGCAGGATGCTGCTGTGCCAGGCAGGATTTCTGCTCACCTGGCACAAGCCCAGGGAGCTGTCGCCTCACCACTGCCGTGCTGTTAAGCATCAGGCATCCAGCTTCAGTGCCCCAAAAGGCAGCAGCAGCTCCAGAGGATCCACATTTTGGCAAGCTGCAAGTGTGAGGCAATGCATCACAGTGCACCAGTGTCTCATACAAACTTCTGCAAGGCTGTGAGCACGTTAAATACCAGTTTTGGTACAGCATTGTGCAGGGACCAGACCCTGGGGAACACAGCCTTCTGGAGCTGGAAGTGCCTTCACCCATTTGACTTTCCAGCTCCTTTTGTCATGGATTTTGAGAACATGCCACTTGTTAGTGTTTTGCAAGTGCCCTTTTGTGCCTTTGCTCCACAAAATGAAGCCCTGGGACAGTGCTCTCCCCACTGTTATATGATAAACCACTTTAATTCATTTTCTTTCAAGTTTTTCATGAATTTGCTGTTCTGATTTGGTGAAGAGACACTTCTCCAGCCCACCAAGTTTTCTGCTCCTATTTTCAGCTCTGTGTTAACCTGCTCCAATCATTGCTAAATATGAGGTTTGTGTTTGCTGGTAGTCAGGGCATTTCCCCATGGCCTTGATACTGAGGCTTGGTACACGATGGCTTTAGGGCTTCCTGTTGGCAATGGGCAGGAAAAACAGGCATTAGTCAGACAGAGCAGCCTGGAGGGAGGTGTCAGCACCACAGCCATGGCTGGGGTGTGAGGAGAGCTGGGATGTGCTGGCCTGATGGTGGCCTGGGCCCTTTGCCAGCCGGGCAGCAACATTAGGTCCCTGGAAAGTGGAGCTTCCAGGATCCCAGTGACCAGCAGTGCTGGGTGTGTGGCCAGGGTGGGTAGTGTGTTAAGCAGCTGATTGGAGTGGTGATGGATGAGCAAGGTGTTTGGGGCTCATTAATTTCCTGGCAGGGATCAGCTTGTCACATCCTGTAATGCAATCAAAGTGGGAACACATCTCACTCAGGGAACACCAGGAGCACTCAGTCCAGAGGCAGATCACTGCCTTGCAGCATCCTCCAGCTGATAAAAAATTCCACCTATGAGAGTTTAGCCCTGCTGAATGCTGGGCATGGCTCAGCCTTGGCTCTGTAACCCTCAGCACAGATACTGCTCCCATTTGGCTGATTTCTCTGGGCTGCCCAGCAAAGGTGGCTGTGCAGGGTATGCTAGAGCTTAGCTTAGTGCTGCCTTGAAGCCCCACCATCCCTGGGTTGCAGGTGTCCTGGTGAGCCTCTGCCCTCTGGAAGTCTGGGTTGGCTGAACCACAGACCACAGCACTGGCTGCAGTCATTCTTGCTTCCCCTCCTGTCACCGCATCCAGCTTTGGGGCTTGCTGGGATCCCAAGAGCAGGGTCTGAGTTGTTGGACAGGGGCAATTTCCCAGCTCCAGTGGTACCCTGGTGCAGCCAGGCTCGCAGGAGCATGTGACAGGTTATAGGCAGCACTGCTGCAGCTGGAGGATGCTGTGGGACGGGGCTGCAGTGGGAGGTCGGGACAGATGAGCTTGTGCTCCCTCCCAGCCTGAAACTCCCCAAATCCCCAACCTTCTCTCCAAGAAGCTCTACTTCCTGTCATCCAAAGCAGTGGGAGAGCACGGAAACCAAAAGATTTAAAAAAAGAAAAGGCCCCTGTGGTGACAAACACGATCAGCATGGCTGTGAGCCAAGGCAGCACTGACCCACCCAGGGGACGAGCTCGGGGGGCACTCACAGCCCCTCCAGCCGGGCCTAGGGCAGGGGGGAGGTTGTTTTTCCGGCCGCAGCATTGTTCTGCAGGACCTGAATAAACACCCAGCCTGGCGCACCCAGGCAAAGGGCACGCTTCCCTCCTAGTGCCTGGAGTCCTCAAGGAAACTCCTTTTGTCTCTGCTCTTGGCTGGCCCTTGGAAAACACCTCCCCTCCTTGCAGTCAGCAGTGCCTGCACCAGCACCACGGGTCCCTTGCTGCTGGAGAGGGTGGGACCCAAGGCTGGATTCCAGCTCCTGTGCAGATGTCTGGTACACGGTCTCCTCTGAGAGAGTTAAGATCTCTCATCTTTTTCAGAGCCTAAACCTAGCACATGTGTGCATGTGCTTGAGAAGTACTTTAATTTACTAATAGTATGAATAATATTCAATAGTAATGATCTGAAAACCATTTAGTTATTCACACTGCTTCTTTGCTGCTATTGATTACTTTGGGTTTGATGTTACTTGCAGACAACAGGGAGCTGAGGTCAGGCACAGCTGCACCACAGTCAGCTGCAGCATCCCGAGAAAGGGGAGAGTGCTCAGTGGTGGCTGTCCCCAGGTGGGACAGGGGTGGGAAAATGCCATTCTCTGGGCTCATGCAGACAGACAAGGTTAGGAAGCTACTGGGCTTGCAGCCAGCTGCAGCTGGGGACCTGGAGCTGGCCTACTGATCTGTACCTCTGTGCTTCTGGGGAATTTCCTGTCTCTGGGTCCACCCATTAGCCATGCTGGGGGTTCCAGACATGGCTGGGATCCATCAGGCTCTCTTGTCATGGGCATGCTCTAACAGCAGAGACGGTGCTGGCAGAGGGAGCTGACTGTGCTGGGCATGGAGCCTGCAGCTGGCACATTCCCCAGCTCAGCACGGGGCTCTGGCTCTCACAGTGCAGCAGAACCTGATGGGCTCAGGACAGAACCTGCATCACTCCAAGAGGGCAATGGCACCAGGATACTGCAGTGTCCAGCAGCAGTGCAGTTCTACAGGGCAGCAAAGACCAGCTCTAGAGACATCACCAGGCAGGACGTGTGATGTCAGGGATATAATTTTCCCATGCCCTTCACGATCTTCAGCCTAGGCATATCAGTGCTTGGGAGCATGTGTACTCTTCATTTTATCACATCAGATGAATCAGATCTTGCCCCTGTGTAGGAAAGAGCTGCTGCCTGCCCAGCCTGCTTTGCTGTGCAGCACTGGTATCACCCAGAGAAGGCAGTACACTTCTCCAAGGCACAGGAGTTGAGGAGTGCAGGCTCATGGCCAGAGAGCAGCTTAGCAGCCCATTTTGTGCCTATTATCCAAAGCACTGAGAGGGCTGCAAATGAACTAAGTGAGGGACTAAGTAAATAAAGGATTGACCTTCCACCCCAGGGGCCAGAGGGCAGCTACAAACTAGTGCTAATGTGAAATAGAGAGCCAAACTTTGCAGACTCTGGAGGAATTTACCCTGGAAGCATCAAAGAAGGCAAAGGACTCATGTATCACCCTGTCTGCATCAACACGAGGATGATGGCCCTGCCACCCAGAGGACCAAGCTCTGGCCAGCGACTCTGGGAGGGACTCTGTGCCAGTTCAAGGGCTGAAGCAGAAAATATCTACAGGGAAATCCCTGACTTGGATACCTGGGGCTGCTCACGCTTCCAGCGTGATGCCCTGTGGGCAGCCCAGCACAGGCCGTGTGCTGTGCATCCCCAGTGTCCCTCAAAGGCACCGTGGGGCTGCTGGGTGTTCTGCAGGTGGATGGGCCTGGGAGCTGGTGGTTTTGTGTTAACCTGCAGGGGCTGGCACTGGGGACCACTGAGAAAACTTGGGCTTTGCAGCACAGAGTTTTCAAAGGTGTTCCTAAATAGGGGTCACATCTGAATGTCCCAGGCTGGGCAGCCAGCATCCCCAGTTACTTTTGACCATATGCAAAGGGACACACAGAGAGTCATATGAGAGAGGCAGAAGACCATAAGGGATGGACGGGTCAATAGGAGCTGGCAGATGGACACAGCCACTGGAGAAAAGGAAAAACAAGCAGATAAAGGTGAGAGCTGGAGATCACCAGAGGAGAGCTTTGACTGGGATATTTTGATTGAGTTATTCTGGCTGAAGGACGTTGAAACAAGGGGTGTTTTTTTGTTATTGTTTTTCTTGTCTCAGGGAGAGGTGAGGCTATGCCTGTTATTAACAGTTTGAGGTGCGTGGGCTGGCACAGAGCACTTCTGATAAACCTACAGGGTCACCAAATACTCCTAATCAGGCACTAATTCATTCACAGGACCATGGCAATGTGCACAAACCTCTCTAGGCCTGTTGCATTATGAAAGTCTGTGAGAGATTTACACCCTGGCAGCAGGACCCCTAACCAGTCTGTGTGTTACCTACAGAACAACCAGACCTTCCAGGCTGCTTTCAGCTCCACTTGATATTTTAATCGGTGCCCGGAACTGCTTTTCTTCCCTTACAACTAATGCCATGGCTTGCCTTTCCCTCGGTGCAAAAAAAAAAAAAAAAAAACCCCCAAGCCCCCAAAGCCCCCTGTTAAGAACTTCCACATCTCATTGAGCTGTTATTAATAGGGGGATTGTCTGGTGTCACAGCACAGGCAGAAAATACATTATCACATAATCTTATTTAGCAAACACTTGTGTTGCTTCGCCCTTGGTAATTGCATTTGGGAGATGCAATATTTATGGAAGGGGAGAAGGAAATGTCTTGACTCATCTCCTGTGAGCAGTAAAAGTCCTGGGAAAAAGGGGGAAAAATACACTGGGAGGATGAAGGGGTTGTCAAAACTGTCGTTTCCTTTGCAGCAGATTCAGTGCCCTGTCAAAACTTGAGCTTTGCTGCTGAGCTGCTCCTGGAACTGAGCGAGGCTGGGGAATGGATGCAGGTTTTGCACTGGGCTGTGTCGGACTGAGCTCTCCCAGCGTCTCTGAAAATCCTGCTGCGAGCTCACTCGCTGCCTTGCGTGAGCTCTTATTTCTGGTTGGACCCGCGGGGCTCTTCAGTCAGACTGCACTCGGGGCTCGGCTCCGAGGACACTCCCCTCTCACCGGGAAGATGGATCAGGATTTCTCCGAGCACTGAAATCCCCACAACCAGCCCCGCATTTCTGTGTCGGACCCCACAGTCCGAGAGGAGGAGCTGAGGAGAGGAGTTTTGCCCGGGGTGCAGCAGCTCGACCCTGGGAGCTCAGGTCTGTGTGGGCACCTTTCCCTCCATCTCTGAAGCCTCAGCTCCTGCCTCTTGCAGATTTGAGGAAAACTTGCAGCAGAGGACGAGCTGCTGGAAGTTGTCCCTCTTTCGCAGGGAGAAAGCTGCCTTGGAAGATTTTATAATGCCTCGGATAGCTCCATTCCGTTGGAGCCTAGAAGTATTAGTCCCCAGAAATCACAGCTCATTTCCTCACCTAAAAACACCCACGTCCCTTCGTACCCCCGGTGTCCGTGGGTGACCCTGACCGGCCAGCGAGGCACTGTGGGCTCTTCTGGGGTCCCGGAAAGTCGTGGAGGGAGCAATAACACAAAACAGCGAGCTCTCGCAAGCCCCGATCCTGTCGGCATTGGCAATTCAAAGCCATTGGTGATGTGCACGGAACCGGGAAACTGGTGTCACCTACTCTCCTTCCCAATTTATGTTTACACACCGTGTGTAATGTTTGTTTTCTGTCGTGCTCTCTCTAAGCTGATTTTCGGCATTCCACTCGGGCAGTCAGAAACATCCGCAGAGCCTTCGGGATGGAGCCGGCTCTGACTTCTCCCCGTGGACACTTGGTGAACAGAGAAGCTGCAGCATTGGCTATTACAACGAATTACAGGTGGAAAATACACTTAATACGAAAGTGAAAACTGGAAAAAATTGATTAAATTTACAAGTGTGGAGATTACTCTTCGCGTCAATGGCCAATCGTGTTTAAATACAGATAATCCTTTGCATTCCCATCCCCGGGCGCCGGTCCCCGGGTGGAACTCTCTGGGCATTTTACCCGCGGGGAGCAGGTGGTGCCACGAGGGGAGACTTGGGGTTTGGAAACTCTCATGATTTCCTATTTCTAGATCACTTCCCCGTTTTTATGCCATGGCTAGTATCTGTGCTGCCAACGACGAGTGCTGCAGCAAGTTTTTAAGTGCCCTGATGGATTTTTTTATGTATTCTTAAACGTCGGCAATGAATTTAGGTGCAAAAATTAGTTAAATGGTGAGCAGGGTAATCCTTCGCTAGGAAACTTTCCCCTGCCAAATGTTAATTGCAAAAATTACATTTCAAAATGTCATAAAATAAATGGTACAAAAACTTCACAAATGTTAATTTCGATTACATACAGTATGTAGATGTCAAGAAAAAAATCCTTAGGTCAAAAATTACTATAGGTCATAATCTGTGGTGCTGGAGTTTGTCCGTAGTTTTCTAAGGCACAAAAATATTTTCTGTTTATTCACAGATCAGATATTTCAGCCCATATACGAATCACCTGTAAAAAGACAAGTGTAAGTAGGGAAAAGCGCCTGAACCCGTCGGGGTCTCTTGGCTTCGGGGACAGAAGGGACTCGCGGGCAGGGCAAGGACTCGTCCCCGCAGCCACTCACCTGTACGGCAGGTGCCTGGGGGGAACGGGGCAGCCCCCCTGCCCGGCCCTCCTCTCCAAAGGCTAATGGAGACAGCAGCAAATTAGACTTAACTTTACCGATTGGTTCTGCCATAATTCGTATTTGCTTTTTGCGTACTAATTGACCTCGGGGAGGGGAAAAGAGGGAGGAAATAAACAAACAAACGCGAGGATTTACCGAGGAAGGTTTTGAGGTTTTTAGAGCTAAGCCCGTAACAATGTTAGCAATAATTAAGACCATTATTATGGGATCTTCTCATTCATTAGTGAAAGCTGCTCTGTTAGCGGAGCCGGCAGGGCGGGCCGCTTCCCGCCTGCCCGGCGTTGGGAGCTGCCCGCGCCCCTGCCCCCGAGGGCGGCTTTTAAGGTGGGGGGGCCGGGGAGGGGAGAGACACAAATCTGTTGGCAAAACAGGACTTTGTCTGACGGGGAAAAGGCCTAGGGCTCGGGGCGGGCGGGAGACAAAGGGGCCGCCGCCTCCCCGGCGAGCGAGCAAACAGGGCAGCTGCCGGCAGCCGGGGCCGGCGGCGGTGAGCGGCCCCCGTGGGTGAGGGGCAACCGCAGGATCGGGCCATATCACGATTGCCATCCTCTGTGTCCGAAGGGCCTGGCTGTGGCCGGGGTCAGAGTTTCTGGGAGCGGGGGAGAGCCAGGGGGAGGCGGCGGAGGGACGCGGGTGACCGGCCCACGTCTGCGCCCTCGCTGTCACGGGGAGTGTAATTAAACCGCGAGTTAATAACGGGGCAGAGCCCCCGGTGTCCCCCACTGCCGTCGATGCCCTCGGGGGGGCGGCCAGACGCCGTTCATTACAGAGGGGCTGGTGGGGGGCGGGTGGCCAAGGGGACGGGGCTAATGGGATTACACGCATTTCTGCACGGTGGAGAGAGGGGCTGGTGCCGCAGGACCAATAATTTATTGGCAGATGCTCCTCCGGCAACCGGCGACATTGAATATTCATGCGGCGCCGCCGGGCACGGCGGGCCCCATGGGCCTCCACCCCATTTCCTCCCCTCGCGAGGGTACCCGGTCTGGGGGGGATCCGTCAGGAAGAGAGACCCCCGGCCTGTTGCACGGAGCTGGTCAGTCCCAGGGCAGCGACACGTGGGAGGCAGAGGGAAGGTGCAGCTCCCTTCGGGAGCACCCACAGGTGCGATGAGTCGTGACCCTGCACTTCCCTTTGCTGAAAGCCGTTTTCTCCAAGAAGCCAGGGGCTACAGGAGGGTGAAGGGGCAGTTTGCGGACTGATCTAAATACTTATTTTTGGTAGATAACTACTGCCCCGGGAGATGTCGTTGACGGAGCGCGGACCCGGCCCCGCCGCTCGTTCCCCGCCGTATTAACTCGTAGCCCCTCGGTCGTTTGTAACCATAAAGGGGAGAAATATCGTTGCGGGCGAAGTTCGTGCTATGCTGCGGCTCCCGCTGCGCCGGGCACTTTATACTCATTAAGTGCAGCGGCGCTAAGTCATTACTGTAATAAAGAGTTATGCTGAATGCACGGGACCACGTTTCCAAAGCCATAAATTACAACTGTCAGTGCGTATTCGAGGGATCAACAGAGCTGGGAGTAATTATTTACAGCGTGCTTTATAGAGCAATTAAAAATTCCCCAAATGGTGTTAATTGCTTTTAACGCTCAGGAAGCGCAGGCCGCCCTTCCCGCGGACCCTGAGCCGGGGAAAAGCCGCCGCCCCGGGCTCGGGCTCGGCGGGAGCTGCGGAAAACGAGATTTCCCTTTGGGAAGCCCACGGCCCCGCGGGAAGCCGGCTGGTTGGTGCGGAGGTCGTCCCGCTTCGCTATCGGCGTCTGTCGCGACACTTGCGGCGTACCTCAGCGCGGGCGGCAGTGCTGAGGGACAGAGCCCCGACGGCAGCGGAGGCCGCGGCTCCCCGTCCAGGGAGAGGCGAGGGACGCCCGACGGGGCCGTCTTGGCCCCGGAGCTCTCCCGCCAGCCCCCGTGCGCAGCCCGAGCCCGCAGCTTCGCCGCAATGGATTTCACAGGGGCCGCGACGGGCGAGAAAGAGCGGCGGGAGCTGATGGACGTGCAGAAGGATGGACAATACCCGAGATGGGGGGGACCCCGGCGCAACGAGGCGAGGGAGGGAAGGAGTCGGGGAGCCCTACTGCTGAGGGGCGTTCGTCGCCGCGCCCCTGCCCGCGGCAGAGTCGCTCACTCTCCTTTCAGCAGTGCAGGGGATTTGATAGGTTCCGGAAAGCAGTGCTCGAAGTGCAGCTTTCGGACCGAGCCCGGTGGGCTTTGTTGGGATCTTGCCAAGGTCCCAGACGCACTACTTTTGTCCCCGGTCCCCTCAGGAGGGCTTGTATTTCGCAGCGGTGTCCCGGCCAGCAGCTGCGAGGCAGAGAGGCAGCTTGCGATGCCAAACTCCCGGGAGCCCCGAGCAGCAAAGGAGCTCAGGGGCCAAGAGCAGCCCTGGCAAGCCAGCAAGGCAGAAGAAAAGGGGAGTGGAGGGTGGAGGTCAGGCCCTGGCTGGGCTGCTCCTCTCTGCTGGTAGGAGGCAGATGCACACGATCAATGAGAGAACCTGAGAAAGGATCCCTGGGCACTTCGTGGGGAGGGAGCGCCTTATGCATCAGGAGGAGCCCTCATCTCAGTTGTCATTTCCTAGCATGGATATAGCCCTCAACCCTCATCTGGGGCAAGATTAAAACACCATTTTGGAAATGAACTAATCCCGGTAGCTGTTTGGGGTAGGTGAAGGGGGACAAAAGTTTCTCGCAGGAAAAAAAGACTTGCAGGAATAGATATAGTGGCTGTGGATACATGAAAGAGGTGAGTTGCTCCAGAGGAGTGGAGACCAAGGACACTGGGCTTCCTTAATGTATGAATTTTGCAGCAACTTAGTGCACGTGTCAGATCCTGCATTGGAGGCTTTAATCTACCTCCACGGAGCTCTGACCCACCTTTTTGGTGCTTCCCACTAAATAGGATTTCTCTGTACAGAAGGACTAGGAACTAAAGGAGCAGTTTGGGCAAACATCTGGGAATGTCTGTCTCCGTGGGCTCTGCCTAGAGTGTGACATCTGAGTTATTTTTTGCAGGGCCTGGCATTTAGAGTCCTAGCAAAGAGTGACAAATCCAGCCCTCAGCAAATGGAAGCATACTGACTGTGACTCCAGGCAGAGACAGCTGGGCTGGGGAGCCTCTGGCCCCCTACTCCAGGGATCTGTTTGTAGGATCATTGAATGCATCTCAAAATGGGTGCTGCTCCTCGTAGACTCTCCTGTTGAGATGTGAACCTGAAAGCACCAAGATTGACCCTGACATGTCTTAGTGTGTGCGCTTGCAGCACTGCCTCTTTAGCCTCAGAATTAGGGAGGCAAAACCCGTATATTAATTGACAGGATGTTTCCAGAGCCTTGTGCTCTAAGTACTGCTCAAGCCACAGCCCCAGAGAGCTTAAGGGGAAACTGAGGCCAGGAGCAATTTGAACCAGAACATCTGAGCTGGGTGTTGCCCTGGACCTTAGATGTGCAGTGCCCAAACTTCCAATGCCAGGGGCTGTGTGGTCTTCTCAAGGATGCAAGTGAAGCCTGGCTTGTACAGAGAATAAATCCTGGACCATGCATCATCCCCAAACTCATCAATAATTCCCATTGATTTCCAGAAATTCTGAATCCCTGTCAGGACCTAGCCCTGCCTGCTCTTCTCATTTGTCCTCACTGCATGCTGGACAGAAGGAATTCTGACTTACCTGTAATCTGTCTCCTGGCAAGTTTTATGGCCCCAAAGCCTCTACCCTGGGCTCAGCAGCTAGGGGCTGTGACCCTCTCTAACCAGGCTGGATCACTGGTGGTGACCTTGTGATTTCTCGAGGCCAGTCCCTCTGGGGCCTTTGGTATCTGCTCAGCCGGGGGGATCCCTGGCACAGAGGCCAAGGCTTTCCCTGGCGTCAGCTGGGGCCTTTGGGATGTGCAAGCAGCATCAGGAAGCTTGGGAGGGGGGTATCTCCTGGGTCTTAGGACTTGGCAGCAGATCTGGGTGCCTCCGGATGTCAGAGCTCACTGGCAGAGGGCTCTGTGGCACAGTGCAGAACTGCCATGGCATGTTTTATTGCTTCCCTGTGGAGACAACCTGACATGCTCAGGGCAGGTGAGCATGATCTGCCCCACATCTCCTGTGTGACCAGGGGCAGGAGAAGAAGCCCAGGCGCATCCTGAAGAAGGGGAAAGGCAGCTGCAGTCCTGTGGGACAAGAAGGCCCCCTGCCCGAGGGCAGCCTCCTGGCCCCGGCTGGCCCCAGCCCTCACTCACTCCCTCCCTCCTCTCCCAGCTCCTCCTAACCACAAGGACTTTGGTTGATGGAGCTGGCGCCAGCGAGTTCCCTGAAGAGTTCAGAAGTCAAGAACTGAGGCAGGTACTGGGAGGGGGGGGAAACCCGACCCCAGCGGGCAGGCAGGGCTGGGTGGTGGTGGGGGCAGGCTGGCTGGGCACCGGCCGGGCATGGGGCCGAGGGACGGCTGCGGGTTGCTGCTGCCGCCCGCTGTGACCGCAGCCTTCCCGCCTGGGGCTGTGGCGGTGGGTGTGGCGATAGTGACGGGGCTTGGGGTACCGCAGCAGGGCTGTGGCTCGGGTGAGGCTGGCAGGAGCCCACGAGCACTGGTGTGTCGGTGTGTGCGTGTCTGGGGGCGTCTGAACGCACGGGGACTGGGATGTGTTACTGCCTGCCGTGGGAGTGACCGTGGGTGTGAATACACACAATTGTGAAGGTCTGAATGAGAACGTGTGTCAGAGCTCGTGTGTGTGCAGCGGGTTGCAACTGTGAGTGTGTGGGGCGTTTGAATAAGCACACAAATGTAGGTGTGTGTGCAAGAGAATGCGTGGGGCTGTGAGCATGGGTGCCTGTGGGCTCATGTGGGTGTTTGTGAGCTTGTGTGCAACACTGGGAGCGTGAGGATGAGGATGATGTAGCTGGTGATGAGTGAGGAGGTGTACCCGAGTGCCCAGACGCGACTTTCCATGCCGGCGCCGTTTGTTTTGTATGGGCATACCCCAGAGCAGGCTGTCCTGTGGGGTCCCCACGCTCTCTTGTGGGCACTAAACCGCGGGCACGCTGGAGACGCGCAGGGCAGCCTTTGCCCCAGCCGCGAAGGAGGGGGTCTGGCGGGCCGGGCCCAGCCCGTAGCGGGAAGGATAAGGCGGGCAGAGCACAAACTACCGGGCAAAACCCTGGCGCCGCGGCCGGGGGCGCTGGGCCGCGCTGGGCAGCGCCGGCCGGCAGCAGCGGGAGGCCGGGTTCACGGACACGGCAGGGCCCG
>VXBQ01007589.1:447293-468682 GCA_013400175.1 Phainopepla nitens | reverse complement strand
GGGCCTGCCGTCGTCCCGGGGGCGTAAGCCCAGCCCCGGCTCTCCGGGAGGAGCTGTGCTGCAGGAGCCCCTCACCTCCTACCATCACACCCCTTCCATGGGCCCGGGCACTTGCGGGGTGCCCTTCTCAACGTCCCCGTGTCCCTGCTCTGGGGTCTGGTGGTGAGAGAGCCGCTTCTTCCGCGGCTTTTTGAAAGGTGCTGACTTTTGAAATTGAGAACACCCTTCCGGAGCAAAGGGGCACGGCGGCTCTAGAACCCCAGCAGAAGGGGGTCCTCCGCCTTCAGCCCTCGCTCGGCATCAGCGGCAGCCCTTGATTCTCCGGCGGGGGCTGGCAGCCAAGATCCCCCTTCCTAGCCCTATGTGGCCACAAACTCCGGGGCCAAACGCCCCCGCTCTGCCGCCCGGTATCAGCCACTATTTCACCCCCCCAGTGCCCTGCGCTCATCCAGCGCTCACTTTATAAGGCCGAGACTGGCGGTGATTTTTTTTTTTTTTGGTGAGGTGGGGGTGCGAGAGAGGGCTGGGGAAGAAGAAACTCCTCTCGTGTGCTCTTCTCTGCTGTCATTCACTGGGCTGCTCTCAGCATCCAACCAATGGAGAGTGAGGGCCTGCAGCAGTAGGCCCTGGGTAGGGTGATTGATGGGCAAGCGGGGCGGCGGGCGATCGCACTCACAATCGGCCGCGCTCCGCTCCGCGGGGCTCCCGGCTCCCCACCGCCCGCCGCGGCGAGGGGTCCCCGGGGCACCCTTGTGTGTGTGTGTGTGTCCGTCCGTGCGTACGTACGTCTGTGTGTCCTGGGTGAGAGGCTCCTGACGTGTCTTGGTGCCTGGGGGTGCTGGGTCTCATCGGAGCGGGACCGGTGTGCGTGGCTGGGGTGGCTCCGCTCCTGGAAGCTGTCGTTTGGTGTGTTTGTCGCGGCTGTGTCCCCAGTGTCTGTGTCTTGCGCCGCGCTGGGCACGGCTGTCGCGTCCCGGGCTGCGGGGCCGTTTCGCTCTCGTACCTGGGCTGCGCATGGCTGTGCTGGTGCGTCTTCGCGCTGAGAGTGTGGCTGCCGTGTCCCGGCCTTGCGTGGCTCTGCTGGCGTTTCTTGGGGTGCTCTGCCGCCGTGCTATGGGACTGGGCGCGTAGCCGGCGTGCCCCGTTGCGGGTTTCGGGGCTGCGCTGCCCTGCCCGGGGCGGAGGTCCGGCCCCGGTGCCCGAGCGGCGGCATGGAGCACCTCGGGGCTCACCACCTGCACCAAGGGCAAGCCGAGCCCATCAGCTTCGGCATCGACCAGATCCTCAACACGTCGGAGCCGGGCAGCTGCATGGTGTCGCACCCGCGGCTGCAGGACTCGGCGGACTACGGGCTGGGCTGCATCGTGGGCAGCGCCTATAACACGGTCACGGGTGGCTACGGGGCGAGCGGCGGCGCGGCCGGCGCCTACACCGGCACCTCCTGCAGCATGGGCGGCCTGCCCGGCTCCTACAACGTGAACATGGCGGTGAGCATGAACGGCAACACCTTGAGCTCGGCCGGCGGGGTGATCCGCGTCCCGGCCCATCGCCCCGTGGCCGGCGGCGTCCACCAGCCGCTCTCCGCCGCCGTGCCCGCAGTGAACGGCATGAACAGCCTCACGGGGCTCACCTTCCCCTGGATGGAGAGCAACAGGCGGTACACAAAAGACAGGTTCACAGGTGAGTTGCGCCACCGGGACCCCTCTTCTTTCTCTGCTCCCGCTGCCCCGCTTTCCCCCCAGCCGCCCGGCCTCGGCGCGGCAACCGGTGCCCAGAGGGGCACGCAGGATCCAGCCGGGGATCTCTCCGGCCGGGTGGAGAAAGCAGCCGGGATGGTCCTGGGAAGTTGGTCCGGGAGGAGGGCAGAAGCAAGACGGGGTGGGAAATGAGGTATATTCAGTCCCCCCTAAATGAGTTGTGTTTCCTTTTGTTTGTTTGTTTTGATATTTCGGTTTGTTTGATTGTTTATATATGCGGGTGGTTTTCGTTGTTGTTGTTTTAGTTCCTTTTAATTTATTTATTTATTAGTTCGGTGTAGGTTTTTTTACTTTCTTTTTTTTCCCCCCCGCGATACGGTTCGGCAAAGGCGGGCAAGGAGGAAAAGGGATGGTAAACTCCGCGCCTAAACGACCTCCCGGGAGCCCCGGGCACGGCTGCCCCATCCCTGCCAACACTCGGGGAAACTTTCCTTCAAAACCGAGAGTTGTTTGGGAAGCGCGGCCCGGCCGGCAGGGAGGCAGACAGGCGGCCCCGGCCCTGGCCTGCCGGGGAAGGCCGTCCCGTTGCCTTCCTTCATCGGGCTGGCTTCTCCCGGCTGCGGGTTTCGGCTCAGCCTTTTTCCCCACCAAAAAGGGACTTTTTGCAGACCCGACCGGAGCGGGGCTCGGGCTAGAGCCGCTTCCCGGCCTCGCCACAGCTTCCAGGTGTAGCTGGGCTCGTCTTTCGGCACTAACAAAGCAAAAACTCGAACAACGAAAAAAAAACTAAAAAGACGCAAACAAACAAACAAAAGGAACGATATTACAACGGGGAAAAATTAGCGCCTCTTCCCGAGGGCGGAAACCGAGGCCCAATTTTTGAAAGCTCCCGTTTAATTTCGACCCGAAGGCTCTGGGTTCGGGCAGGGCCACGGGTGGACGAACGGGTTCCCCTGGCAAGCACCTGACTGGATTTCACTCAATTTGTTCCTGGCTGAGACACAATGTGACTTTTCACTAATTATTTTTTTGTGGGGTTGGATAAAAAACCCAAGCAAACAGACCCAAACAAAACCGTATAGATTTAAAACAAAACAAAATAATAACAAACAAACAGAACAACAAATCGCAACAGCGGTTTCCAGTCGGGGACTTTACTTCCCGTGTACGAGGCACTGGGGCCGATGGGGTTACCGCCGCGCCCAAACGAAATTATCCCGAGCCCGCTTGGCACGGAGCGCGGAGCCGCGGCCCGGCGCCAGGACCGGCTGCCGCGGCTGAGCCCCCGTTCCCCGGCAGGCACTTGGCCGGGCAAGCGGCCGCCTTCCCCTCGCCGGAGCCGAGCGGTGCCCGGCGGGTGCCCGCAGCACCCAGGAAAGGCCGCCGGCTCTTCCCGGTACGCGGGGCCGCCGCCGAGTTTTTGCAGCCCGTGCGCTGGTGTCGGCGGGGAAGCCGCGGCTTCGGAGCGGTGGGGGATGGTCCCCAGCCCAGCGGCCGGGAGCCGGAGCCCCTCTGCTGATGTGTCGCTGCTTGCTTCTTTGCCTCTCATCCCCCCTCCTCCCGTGTCCCCCCCAGTGGCCCTCTCACCCTTCACTGTAACACGCCGTATAGGTCACCCCTACCAGAACCGCACGCCCCCCAAGAAGAAGAAGCCGCGCACCTCCTTCACCCGCCTGCAGATTTGCGAGCTGGAGAAGCGCTTCCATCGGCAGAAATACCTGGCCTCGGCCGAGCGCGCTGCCCTGGCCAAGGCCCTCAAGATGACGGACGCCCAGGTGAAGACCTGGTTCCAGAACCGGCGCACCAAGTGGAGGTGAGGGACCGGGGGTCTCGGCGGACAGGGCTGGGGCAGTCCGGAGCGACAGACCTGGCTGCCAGCAGCTCTGCCAGGAGCACTGATGGCAGCGCAGAGGCGTGCAAGCCCCGTGTGTGTGTGTGTGTGTGGCCGTGTGTGTACACGTGTGTCTGTGTGTGTGTGTGGCCGTGTGTGTACACGTGTGTGTGTCTGTCTGTGTGTGTGTGTGAGTGTGGCCGTGTGTGTACACGTGTGTCTGTCTGTCTGTCTGTCTGTGTGTGCGCGGGTGAGCGGGCACGGGGCTGTGAGTGCAAAACGCAGCCCCGCGAGTGTGCTGTGCTGCGCTGCTGGCCATGGGTTACACGGTGCGTGCAAAAACGTGCGCGGGTGTGCCACGGGGATGAAGGTATGTGTGCACACACGTGTGCAGCGGGTGCAGTCGGTGTCACCAGAGGGTGCGGAGGCTCCCGCGCCTCTGTCCGCGGCAGCAGCGTGTGGGATTGTCGGGCCCGGGGCTGTCGGAGTACCGGGCTCCGCGCAGCGCGGAGATTTTCGTCCCCGCGGGGTTCGCGGCGCCTCCTTGCCCAAACGCTTTCTTTTTGTTCTGCTGCCGGGCGTGCCGGCAAAGCCGGAGAGGAAGAGACGGCTGGCCTCGCACGGAGCCTCCAGGGCTCCATGGCGGTGTCCCTGCCCCTCCCAAGCTGCCCGTTCCCGGGTTGTTCTCGAGGGAAGCGCCCCAGCCCTGAGAACATCGCCTGCCCTGGGCTGGGGGCAGAAAGGGATGGGCAAGGGGCAGCTCCCTCAGAGAGCAGAGAAGATGGGTGCTGAGCTGCTGGGTGCTGAACACTGGGTGCTGGAGGGCAGGCAGGCAGGCAGCTCCTTCAGAATGGGGGGGAAGGGCTTCCCCAGAGTCTTCCCAAAGGTTAATAGGACAGCGATTGCCTGAGAATACTGGGGTTGGGTAAGAAATGGGGGTCAAGGAACTTGAAACCAAGGGAGTGTGAGAATTCTCTACCCTGGTGAGTTCTTCCCTAGAGAATCCATGGTAGCGCAATTCCCCAGCTGTTAGGAAGTCTCTAGCTGGAGTGATCTCTGTTGGCCTGAAACAGAATCCTGGAGGAGGAACAGTCCTGCTGTGGCCTGCAAAATGGGGTCAGCTGTGTCTTCTAACCAGGTTTCCTAAGGAAGTGAGGCAAATCCATCTGTCAATACTCTTTGCGTCTGTCGGCTAAATTCAGCCTCTTTTGGCAGAGGTGCAGAGGATACAAACCTATTCAGTGTTTTACAAAAAATAGCTGGGTAAAGAGAAACAAAATCTTGCTCTGCCTAAGGGAGAGGCTGCAGCCAGGCCTCAGCTGTAATATTAGACATGGGGGAATCTCTGGCCTGAGCCAGAGGGACACAGGCATGTAAGTTCTGCCTGTATGCACCTGTGCCAACTCCCTGTGCTGGGTGTTGTGATGGAGATGTGGGTGCCCCTGGTTGATAGCACACCCAACTTGCTGCCTCAGGTCCCTGCACTGGGCAGGGGGCTCTGGGTGGTTCCTGGAGCACTGGGAGCTGGAAGGGGCCACTGCAGGCTCAGCCTGAATGAGGGAGTGGGAAGTATCCAAGAAAAGAGAGTTGCTATAAGCCCTCGGAGCAATTTAACTGCTTGAATGCAGATTGGGAGTTAGAGCCTTGCACCTGCCCCTTGCCTGGTTGTCTCTGCTGGAGTGAGGTGGCTGTGTGATCCCCTCCTCAGATTTGGGCTCTTGCTTTAGACACAGCTCTTTCCAGGCAGATATGAACCTGGAGATCCCATTCTGATGTGAATCCATGACTAGACCAGCTGCTTGCAGCAGAGAGATGCTTGGGAGCAAGGTGCTCACAGCCATGGTGCTCCTGGTCACCCTGGACTTGGGGCTCCCTCTCTCCTCCTGGAGCATCTCCTCATTGTGCAGGGAGTCATTAAATATTCATTGAGGCAGAGATGAGCTGCTCCCCGGGCTGGTGCAGCTCTGAGCCCGCTCTTCCCAGGATGTCTGATGTGAGATGTTGACACAGTGATTAGAACAGGGACTGAATCCTGAACTGGCTGCTCCCAGGAGGGAACACTTGGCCACATGTCTGGAGGCTTGGGTGCCCAGAGGCCCATTGCCAGCCTCCTTCTCCACTGGGAGGCAGGGACCCCCTGCCTTGCGCTCTGAGATGTCACTGTGGAGATCAGAGCTGCCACTTCCAATTCCCATGGCCGAAGAGGATGAGATATCTCACATCCCCCTGAGCTGCTAAATTAAAAAGCTGCCATTTCCTGTGTCGCTGGTCCACTGAAGCTGCTGAGAGGATGTCAGCTGAGCCTGGGGGTGTGAAGGGAGGGAGATGTTTTGGGAATCATCCTGGGACCAGCACTGTGAGTTGCTCCCAGGTTTTCCCAGTAGCATCAGTAGAGGTGCCAGGTGAGGTAGAGGTGAGTGCAAGGGGCAGACTTTATACTGACCTGCCACCCAAGCAAGCAGGAATGGGGTTTCCATTGTGAATATAAGAGGATTCAGGTTATTTCTACCTATCCCGTTCTCTGCTCCCAGGCAGCCCAGTGCCAGGGCCCAACCAACACTGGAAAGAATCCCTTCTGAGCCCCCCAACACCCTCTCCTTGGCAATCACCTCTGCTGGTATCATACCAGGCAGACACATGTCCAAACTGTTCTGAAAAACACTGTCATCCACCCTTTCCAGACAGTATATTCTGTGCTTTGATTTTTTTCTTACAGCTAAAAAATGTATTTCTAGTGTTTAGCTGAAATTTTGCTGCCTGCCATGTTTTTGCCTTCATCCAAGCTCTCAACAGCTGGTCACTGCAGTGCAGCAGACAAGATGGCAAACCTGGATGCTGGAAGGGGACGTCCAGGGTGACACTGCCCACCGCCCAGCTGTGTGGCACTGCCAGTCACTGTCCCACCCCATCCTGCTCCATGTTTCTTCCTGGGCTTTGCAGGCTCGGCTCTTGCTGTCAGACCAGAGCATGTTTTCAGGGCATCCCAACTTTTGCAACGCTGTTGTGTGACACTTTGGGTGTTTTGTCTCAGCTTGTTTGTTTTTCCTGTAGGCAGAGAGTAATCTAGAGCTGTGTACTGCTCCCAGCTCTCTTTGATCAGAGCAATTTTTGCCGAGGCCAGTAAGACAGACAGGCCCAGTCCCCAGTTTATGAGATTTACTGGCTGTTTGTGTATGGGAGGTGGGACCATGCCATGGCAAGGCACCCTCTTATCCTACCCCTGCCCTCCCACATCATGAGCACCCAGCACAACTTAATCTCTCTGGATACCCTTCCTTTGCCTCCCCAGGCCCCCCTAATGGCTCCCTCTCTCCTAGGAGGCAGACAGCGGAGGAGCGGGAGGCTGAGCGGCAGCAAGCAAACCGCATCCTCATGCAGCTGCAGCAGGAAGCCTTCCAAAAAACCATCAACCAGCCCATCCAAGCCGACCCCATCTGTGTCCACAACTCCTCTCTCTTCGCCCTCCAGAATCTCCAGCCTTGGTCTGATGACTCCACCAAGATCACCAGTGTCACCACTGTCGCCTCTGCCTGTGAATAAGTCTGGCACCCACTGGTGGCACATAAACTTTCTACCAGCAGGGCTGTCCCCAGGGGGACCCGAGGCATCCTTGGTGGGACATGTGGCAACTCTGTTCCTCCCCGAGGAGGGCTGGAACCCCCGATCTTCTGGCCACATGCATCCTATGTATCCAGCTGGGGAAACCCTCCAAAAGGAACGAAAAGAAGGAAAGCCACCCAAAAAACTCTCCCCAGCCATGGATTTACTGGAGCAGCAATACTGTCTCACCTCCCCCCAGCCCCTTTGTTCTCTTGAAAGTCTCCAGTGTCGACCCTGAACTTGCTGACGTGCTGCCAGACAAAAGCCCAGCCCTGACAGACACAGCCGCCGGTGTTCATCCAGCTGGGGGAGAGGAAAACTTCCTTAGGATTCTACTGGCAGCAGTGCAAAGTCTATGTACACCCTTGTACATCCATATATATATGTATATTCATATATATATGTATGTATGTATGTATGTTTTGAGCTGATGGCTGGAAAGAAAAGGAGGAGGCTCCCTGGGCAGCACGTCTCTGCTGAGCCTTCTTGGGTTGTCCGCACCGGAGACGTTCGGGGATGCAACAAATGGAGGAAACAGCAGCAATTTCTGCTTGTGCCAGATGGGAACCCTTCAGATCTCACCTCACTGTCTCTCCTCCCCTTTTTCATTAATTCTTTCTTGCGAGGGGGGAGCAAGAGAAGGATCTGACAGACTCCTGAGGACGGTAAATATGATATCTCAGTTGTATGAAGAGCCCAAACAGTCCCTGGCTGCCATGGACTCTGTGCCCATCAGCGAGTATTTTAATAACGAGAAGACCTGGGTGGCAGTTTGTGGGGGTAATGCAGTTTCTTTCCATGGAATATTTCCATATAATTTGCAAAATGTTGCCAATGTTTTATTTTATCAGTTTCCCGTTAGAAGGCAGTTCCTGACAGCAAAAAATCGATTTCACTCTCAGCTGTTTAACTTCATGTTATTTTAATTGTACCAAGAGAATGAGACGCAATTAAACAAAGCACTTCTAGCAAATGCCAGGAATATATATATATAAATATATATAAACAATATATATTTTTCAGTTACTTATAATCAAAAACAGCACTGCCAATTTAAGCAGTTAGTACAAACAAGCAACCAGAAAACCTATTTTCAGTGAGATTTTTAAAGGCATTCATTTATTTGCTTTTTTTGTTGTTTTCTTTTTTTAAGTTATGCACTTACAAGGTGTTTTATGTGTATTCATTTTATAAAGTGCTTGTGTAATTTATGTGGAAATGAAAAAGAAAATAAAAAATCTCCAGGGTACTGAATAAATCATTTAAAGCCTTGCTGTTCCCTGTCTATTAGTTCCCCAAGAGGAGACAGCATATCACAACTACTGCTGAAGCCTGTGCTATTTTATTTTTTTTTTTAAATGAAAATAGAGTTAGCATTTCCATTTGACTTTGCTCAGGTCCACTTGGCTTTGGAAGCTCCAGATGTAATATGCTGTGTTTTAATCCCTGGTCCTACAAACATTTTCAGGCTTCAACCCAGCAGTGTATTTAGCACTTGCTTTAATGGAAGCCTTTCTGGGGGGCTTGCTGGGGGTGGCAGGCACTTTGCAAGAGCCTAGCCTTAAACTCATGCCAAATAATTTATCGAATAAGACCTTGGGATGAGGTCTCACCTGGGCTGAGGCAGACCTACAGATATTTGTGTCCGAAGCTGGATACGGAAAGGGGAATTTGGATATAAAGAAACGTGCAAGAGTGCATTTTAGAGAAAATCTTGCAGGGCGTTATTCTGGGGACACTGTTTTCCATTTCTACTCAGCTTTGCTGCAGGATGTCGTCCCCAGCTTGGCAAGCCCTTCTCAGAGGAAAATCAAACTGGTGGGAAAACTCTCGTCAGCTTCCTTGGGGGAGACTCCCAGCCCTGTGGCTGGCTTCAGCCTGGTGTTTCCTTCCAGCTCTGGGAATTCCTGAGTGAAGGATGTTGGAGGATACCACTGAGAAGGGCAGGCAGCCACGAGCAGTGGCAGGGACCCCCTGACGTGGCCCTGGGGTCCAGGCTGCCTCTGGGACATCTGCAACAGAATACCCCAAGCCTTTGGCACATGGTGGGGGACAGTGCCCCGGGAGGCCCTGCTCTGGGTGCAGCACTGCTGGAGAGTTTGTTCAGGGAGCCTGTGAATAGCCTGCTTCCTCCAAAATCTGCTCTCGTAGGACTGAGAATTTATGGTGCTGCGGGATTTTCCCATTCTGCAGTCCAACGTGTACGAGAGCACAGAGAAACATCTGCAGCAATGGAGAGAAAAGAAGCCAGAAGAGAAAAATAAAAGGATAAAACACAGGAAAATATGAAACTCGGAGAACGTGCATTTTTGGAAATATCTTTAAAAGATGTTGATTACTGCCAGAAAATAACTAAAATAAAATTACTTGTGTTTGTTCCAACGTAAATTCCAGGGAAGTCTATTGTTTGAATTCTGTTTCATGCTACAGTCAGATTTTTCATTTCTGATTAAGCTTATTATTTAACATGCACCTAGTTCTGTCTACAAAGTTAAACTCCTTCAGGAGACATTGCTGTGTACAATCTTTAATGGTTTACAGCTTGTTGCAGTGTATATTTTTGTTTTTAGGGTTTCTGCATAGGGAAAAAAATCAACTACAAAATAATAATAATATTAACAACAATAATAACAATAAGAATAGGACTCACCGTTGATATTAAAACTTCTCTATTTTATTATTATGACACATCAATATTGTAAAATTTAATTTTAAATCAGCCATTTTATAGTATCCACTTTATTCAGTTCATAATCCAAAATGTTCCCAGTGAAGTTGAACGTATGATAATGCACATTTAAGGGAATATGTTTAGATAGAATATTTAGCTATACCTTGTTTTCAAAACTGGTGACCTCCTCCTTTTCCCATCAATCTTTCCTGGAAAAAAAAAAAAAGAAAGAAAAAAAAAAGACCTAAAGTAAAAAAGGAATCTTAACATGAAATGAGAATATTTGTTACAGTGGAACCAGAAAAACAGTTGTCTTGTCTTTCTCGTCCCTGGAAAAATTGCTTCTGGAGGAGTTTTCTCTTAAAATATTTCTCTTGGATTCATTTTAAAAATTGGTTTAGTGGCAGAAGGTGTCTTTGATATCTGCATATGTGCTTCCAGTTATTAATATGATCATTTGTACCTAGACAATAAAAGTTGTCTGAAATATGATGGAATTAAATCAATAAGTAATGACATGAAACAATGACACATAATGTTGTGTTTTGTCGACTGACATCACCTCAGCTGTATCCTGGGGCCATCCATATCACATTGAAGGCTGATTTAATTTTTTGTATTATACTTATTTGGGAGCAGGAATAAAATTGCATTAAGATGCCTTGAAAGTCATTTTCCCCTTCCTTCACTCTCAAAATAAAGCAAATCCCAAACATGAAATGGGAGTCAGGGAGAAATGTTTTTCTACAGTTTGCCTGTGTCTAGGAAATACAGACCAAGGCAGAGTGACTTTGGTCTGGAGGGGAAAAGCCCGCGTGATGCCTGAAGCTGAAGGCACAGTGGTTGTGCTCATCTCTCTCACCCACAACGCTGACAGGGATCGAGAGCTATCATTCATTTGGATTGCATGTGCTGAGCTTTTGAAGGCAGAATCTGGAGGTGGGGAAAGCACTCTCTTTGCAAGAGCAACTGGAGTATTAAACATCTGTGTGGAGCTGGAGGAGACGAAGCCCTGTGGGATGGGCTGTGGCTGTCTGGGTTTGGTCCCAGCTCAGCAGAATAGAGGGCAGGAGGGAAGCAGAGGTCTGGCCCCCATTAGCCAATTAGTTGAGCACATGAGTCATCCAAACAAGGATCTGTTGGTTTATCTCTGCTGAGGGATGGCCCAGGAAAAGGCTGAAGGGTCTTCGCTGGAGCCTTTCACCTTGAGCAGAGCCTGTAGTTGTGCTCGGCACAGGCCAGCCCATTTGATCCCTGCAGTACGTGCACACCCCGGTTTCTACATTACTACCACATGCAGCTTTTCTTGGGCTGCATTACCCCATCTATGGGACATTTGTTGTGTATTTAAAGTTATTTCAGCATCAGTGAGAGTCACCTGCATGTGGCATTTGCTGGAGAAAGACTGAGGCGAGTGTACGTGTCCTCTAATACGGTTTGTATAATTGATAACGAAAGGAGGAACTGACCCCACAAACACCCAAATACAGGATCATTTTCATTATCTCATGGAGACTGTTGATTGGTGTTTTTGAATGTACTCCTGATTAACCAACACACTAAAAAAAAAAGCTTAAAACGGGGGCTGCTGCCTCAGCACGGCGGCAGCAGGAGCCCATCCCCGCGGAGGCTGCCCCTCCTCGCCGCCACGGCCAGCTCACAGGCACTCGGAGCTAGATGGGGTAAAAAACCCAAACCAATTTACTGACAAAACTGAAAACGGCTTTGCTGAAAACTGTTTGGGTTACAGTAAAACGCCATTCCTCCCTGGGGTTCTGGGACAGCTGGAACTTTTTGAATTAACCTTTTTTTTCGCTTGCCAGGAGCAGACTGGCTGAGTGACACTGATTTGAATGTGCAGCAGTCAGCTTTGATGGCCACTTTTTTTTAAAAAAAAATTGTGAAATAACGTTTGGAATTATCAAATTATCCTGAGTGAGAATTTTCTAAATGAGAAGATCTTAAATCTGGGGGGAAAAGGTAGGTTTTTTTTAAACAAACATTAAGGGAACAAAAAAGCACACAAAGCTATAGATTATCAGAACAAACTTTTGTTGGAGTCACACCAGATTTTTTTTTTTCAGATCTTTTGTTTGTGCAGCTAACTGTGATTTTGATATTCCTTAAATTATTCTTATTGTCTCTGTTACAGTAGGAAATTTGTTTGGTGGGTCAGCATTTATCCAAGATTAGGACAGAGGTTTTTCCCCCATTCCTTTCCATTAATCAGAAACTCTTTGTTACTGGTAGTTTAAATTTAATTCTGTGCATTTTATCAAGTCACACCTAAAACCGTATTCAAAGAGTTGTGTTAGGTATTTTTTTCTGACAGCACCAGAATAATCTTGATTTTTCCAAGTGTAGAAAATAATTTTTGGCTTCCTTCTGTTTTTGTTTGGGTTTTCTTTTTTTTTTTTTTTTGTTTTGGTTTTTGTCGCAGCTAGCTGTGGTAAGCACAGGGCTGGCCTCAGCAGCTTTCAACTCTGTAAGTCCAGATCCTACACGAGGCTCCAGCCAAACCTCTGTGCTGAAGGGGTGCAATCCCCTGCTGCAGAGATCTGGAATCCCCTGCCCTGCGCTTCCCTGGGGCTGGAAGTTCAGTACTTACCCTCAGCTCAGCTGCTCTTTGCCTTTCTGCTTTCGAGACAAAAATAAAATGAGCAGAAATGCAGAGCCCACGGTCCGATTTTCGAGCAGGAAGGCGCAAAGCTTGAGAAAACTCGTTCTCCCGTTGCCTGTAAAGAATGTGAACCCGCTGGTCTGAGCGCTGCGGTTAACTGTCTGTCTTTCCTAGACTGCAACTGTCTAAAAATAACAAAGCAGTGATTAAAAAATATCAATCAATATATACTTTTTTTAACTACAGTTAGGAAGTTGTACTAAGAGGGGGATAGATGGAAACATGGAGAAAAGCTTTCTTTCCCAGGGTCTTCCCTGTCTCAGCCAGAGGAAATTTTTGGAAAGTCATTATGTCTAGCAATTTTTACCTGCTGTTGTGAGGGTTTAGGCACATGTCAAGGCTCACCAGACTTTTCCTCTCTAGGTATTTATCTAGAATGTGTCTAGTTTGCAATGCTGGTGCTCAGTGGGGGTTAGATTGGGCCTGGTGTGTTGATAGCCCTGCCTATTAGGTGTGTTGGACACAAATGTGCTGAAAGGCAGAGCTTGACACCAGATCTCCCCATGTAAGGTGACAAAGGGGAAGAAAGAGGTACAGGTGGGGATGGGGCTTGCTCAGGGTCATGGTGAGGAAGTGATCACAAGTGCACTGAGTTGTAGCCAGGCCTCTGTGCACTCTCCCTTTCCCAGCTATTTTATATCTGGCTGTTTTCACAGGAGAGCCTGGGGAAGAAGTGAGGCTGTCCTCTGGGGTGAGGCTGGGGAGGAGAGGATAAAGGCCAGCAGGTCCTGGGGAGCTGTGATGTACCACAAGGGAGCTCTTTAGAGAACTGCAGAGAAAAGGCACCAAGTCTGCGGGCCAGAGGGGTTTGAGGGTGAGCAGTGAGGGGCACCTTAGGGTCCTGGTCCAGTGGGAGCCTGGCTTGGGCAGAGGAGGGCTGTTCTCAAGCAGGGGCTATACCCAGCTTGCCTGGTCCTGCACCAGGCATGCACTGGAGGGTCTTGCAGGGTCTGGAGACGTCACACCATGGGGCTGCTGCTGAAATGGCAGTCCTGTGGCATCCCATGGTGACACACCCGTGGAGCATGGTGGTAACTGCTGGGCTGCATCCAGAGCACTTTCTTCCTTCCAGGATTAAGCTCCAGGAAGTTTTATATGCATTTACAGCACTGTTGGGCTGTGCTTCACTGCCTTTGGGGGGGACACCTGCAACCAGAGAGGGACGTGTCCCATGCACTCTGCCCACTGGCCAGCCACTCACAGGGGCAAATGAGGGAGCTGTGGCAGGGGCAAATGAGGGAGCTGTGGCAGGGGCATTTCCCACTCACCCCCATTCACACAGAAATGCTTGAAAAGGTCTGGCTTTCACTTTGTGAGGGAGTGAAAACAAATGTTGTAACCTTATCAGTTGTTATGACAGGTCTGAAACCTGCCTTGCTGGGGCTCATACCACCACATCCAGAGGCAGGAGCTGGGATGTAGAGCAGAGTATGCTCTCTGTGGAGCAAAGCACCAGACATCTGTTGCTGTACCCACCACTGTTCCCATGCACTCTCCCTTCAGACTTGGTCCTTTGAAGATCTGAGGATCTGAGCAGAGCCACCTCACACACCACAGGCAGAGGCCAGACTTGCAGCAGTCAGGTGAGGGAATGCAGTTCCCCAGCTGGGACCCCAGGTGCACAAGTGTGCCAGTCCCTGGGGAAACACACCACAGCCACGCCAAGGAAAGCACGGAGACAGGCAGAGACACACCTGTAATGCTATCCAGAGGAAAGCATTTCCTAAAGGACCCTGTGGCCACAGACACTGCCAAAAGTGAGAAGTGAAGAACTGTGTCCTGTTGCTGAACATCTCCTGTGTCTCAGGAGCCAATTTCTCTCCCTTCCCTGCCAAGAAATGGGATTTCAGGAGGTAACTCCAGCCTCACTCCCCTTCCTGGATGAAACCCCAGCTGCTGCTGATGGCTTGGCCCAAACTGGCTCTCGTGGGATAAGAGGAGTGGAGACCCCCTCACACAAGAAATGGGTGGGGGGGACGGGGTGAGCATTGCTTGGCACTTCCAGAGGTGCTGCCTTGTGTGGAACTCACCCGACGGCCCTTTACTCCTTCCTTGTGTCCTGTCCCTCCCTTCAGTCTCAGAAACCTCCCTTAATTTACCATTATATTTAGGCCCTATGGGTGTTTCCCGGATGGGAGCCAGAGAACCTCAAACCTCTCTGCAGCAGATGGAGAAGAACACTTGGCTGTCTGGTTTCCCCCACAGGATGGGGTCTAGGGCATGATAACCCTTACCACAAGTGCTCTGGCACACATAGGGGTCAAAGCTATGAGTGTTTCTCCCAAAATGCGTGGCACTGCCCCTTCCCAGGTGACCCGGGGTGGACGGTGACCCGCAGAGCTGGACAGCAGCTCTGAGCAGCAGGACGTGAAACACACGGTTGTCCCGGTGACAACCTCTCAGGTCAGGGGTCAGCACCCATGGGGAGTTCGGCAAGCAGGACTGGGTAGGACACCCTGCCCCTCTCCTCGGCCCTGTGCCGTGCGGGGGGAAGCTGCGGGACCATCCCTGGCCGCCCCGGGGCCGCCCGGGAGCGATCGGCGGGCACCGAGCTCCATCTAGGGGACAGGGAGCGCCTGGCGAGCCCCGGCTCGTCCCCGCCGGCCCCTGCCCGAGGCGCGGGGAGAGCGACCACGGGCGGCCGAGCCCCGGGCGAAACAGCGAAGGGCTCAGACTGGGAGCGCTGGGCGCTCAGGATGAAGGGCAGCCAAGCCCAGCCCCGAGCGCGTCCTTGGAGACACGGCCTGCCCCTGAAGGGAACACAGAAAAATTTATGTTGGAAAAGACCTCAACCGTTAACCTAACAGTGCCATGTCCACCACAAAACCATGTCCCTGAGCGCCACAGCTACATGCTTTTTTCTTGAAAAAAAGCCAGCCCTGAGAAATTAGAGGGGTGGACTCCCCTCTGTTTAGTATTCCCCACTGGGATTAGGAAGCAAGACTTTCCGTGGGATATCCCACGTGCTGATGTTTCATGTGCTGGGTAAGCTGCAGGAAGTTTGGGTGCACGGGGCAGTGCCAGGATGGGGTGTGTGATGTCTGCAGGGACGCTGCAGGGGGGTTGCAGCCACGCCAAGAACATAAAGCTGAGGCCCTCAACTCTCTGAGCTCCAGTACGGCAAGGAGAAAGGGATCTAGCCCCATCCCTCTCCTGGCTACACACCCCTACCTGCTGGCTCATGGAGTGCAGTAAATACTGAGGACAAGCAGCTGGGATTTTTAAGCAGAGGGATGAGCTTTGATCAAAACAGGTGGCTGCAACAGCTCTCTAGGACAGCCAAGAGGCTGCTTGCATTCATCAAAAGAAAAAAATATAAACCCACGAAACACTCAAGCAGATAAACAAGGAAGCAATGATTTTTGTCTTTGTGACAAACAAAGTCAATAAAGCTCAAGGAAACCGCCTGTATTTTATTATTGCATATTAATATATTTAATGTTATTAAAACAAGGGTCTGGGGTGAGCTGCAGGAAATCAAAGCACTTAATGGTGCAGACAGAAACCTTCCCTCCTCCCTCCCCAAAGGTGATTTGAACCAGTTTAACCAAATGTCTTTGTCTCTTAAAATAATTATGTGATTTAGAGGCACTTTTTCCTGGCTTGCATCAAATGACTTTAATGGGGTCTGCTTGTGAGTGTCTGTGTGTGTCAGTTTAACAAGTTATTGCTTTTTAAAGCTGCATTTATAGCCCAGTATTCACCAGAAAAGTAATTCTCTATGAGAAGAGATTATTTGTGTTTCACCATCGCTTGGCATTTATTCCACAGAGCATTTACTAGTGAAATGGTGCCCAGAGGGCAGCAGCCAAAATGATCTAAAAAGATATGTTGAAATTTGGGATAAACATTCTCTGGATGGTCTACCAACTGTGAACTTTCTCTTCTTTGCCCAGTAGGTTTTGTCTTCTCTGGTCCAGTCCTGGCCACTCTCTTGGCCCTCCTCAAGGTAAGGCTGAAATCTATCCTCCCTGCCTGTGTTCTCCTCATGGCCCTGCCCCAAATGGGATTTCCCTGGGGCAGAGGAGAGCTGTCAGCAAGCTCAGACAGACTGGGATGGGGATCTGAAGGTGGCTTTCACCCTGGCCAACACATGAGTGGTGGATGTCCTGGATGGGTCCTCACAGGTGACCCTTCTCTCTTTGTCCAACAGAGACCTGCCAGTGCTGGGGAGAAAAGGGCTGTTTTGGGGGCTAGGTGAGCATGCAGGGAGTCAGTCTCCATTTCCACCCCTACCTGAGCCATGGCTGGGCCAGACCTCTGGGCTGATGCTGAGACTGCTTGCTAATGTACAAAATAGAAAAGCTGTGAAGAGCCAGAAACAGCTCGAGTTTGGTAGGAAAGAGGGAAGGTGAAGCACAGCCAGCCTGCTGTAGTGCCTTGTTTCCTGCAGTGAGGAGAAAGCATTAACACTGTGGGACAAAGGCCTGATGAACCCTGCTTGGCACAGTCGTCAGTTCTGTGGGGTTGCTGGGGAGCAGAGCACTGAGCCGTGCTCCTTGGGGAAGACACTTGCTGGGTGAGCTGCCTCATTTATTTCTTGTCCTGGAGGCACTGGGAATCTCCTAAGCAACTGAGCTGTGCCACTGAAGCAGCTAATTTCTCCTCACAGGTGTATTTGGCTGCTTCAGGTAAGGGTAAAATGAAGTCTCATGTGAATTAGCAGTGCAGTTGGAGGAAGTAGGGGGACAGTGGAAGCTCAGCAGCAGCCAGCCTTATCACTTGGAGAAAAATACCACCAGTACAGACAACGAGAGGTGCAAGAGAGAGGGCTCATCTGTTAAAGAGTCAGGCTTCTCCTAGCACAAAATAGGCTAAAGAGATGTTTTTTTTCAGGGGAGATCAGCCCCTCTGGCTGATACAAGGGAAGGGTTGGGCACTACCATGTGGGGAGCCAAGAGGACGGGTGAGATGGTGCTGTCGGAAGGGTGCCCTTGTCTAGCCACATCCCACACCAGGCCATGGGATCATGGAGCTGAGCTGGCTCCAGCAGCAACTCCTCCACAGAATGCAAAGGCCAGTGGCTCTCTGGTGCTCTGCTGGCTGCTGCAGCTCATGGGAGACCCCTCCTGTGCCTGCAAAAGAAGTCCAGGCAGCATTACCCCTGTGGCAGAATCGAGTCACTCCACCAAAGCAGGCAGCAACGTTGCAAGGAAATGTTCAGGGTTACAATCAAGAAAGTCTGGGTCTTTATCTGTGCTAGGGCACTGGCTTTGGTATGCAGGTCTCATCTTCCAGAACTACATGGCTTCGAGCCAGGCTTTGCTAGGTCTGCCCAGGTGGGGAGGTCATACAGAAACAGAGGAAGGAATATGAAATGTTCCAGTAACTCACGTGGGTGAGAGATTAATATGTTTTGTAGCCACAGCAGATCATTCTAACTATTCATCTGACATACTAGATCTCCCAGGCACAACATGTTTGACCCTTAGTTTGTGCTTCAGGTTCCTCCTTCTTGGCTAGTAGCAAATCTCCAAGAGGGATATCAATATTTGGCTTAAGGGGCCCTTTGATGGACAACCTACACATAAATCCAGCCCTACAAGGCTTCTAACATGTTAGAAGTTGCAACTTTAACCCCAAATTGCTTTGTGTCAAATCCTGAACTCACTGAGCCTTTTGTGTCTATTCAAGGTTAAAGCAACAGCTTTCAGTGGAAGTAAGTTTCCTTACTGTGTATCCTAAATCTCTTCTGGAGGAAGAAATCAGATCAATTCTCACATCCTTTTTGTCTGCAATAGCTGCAATTGTGAACATCTCTAATGTGTCTTGATATAAAGCCACCAAGAAGGGTTATTGCCTTTGTTGACCTTTCATCTCTTAAAAAAAAAAAAATCAGAGCAGACCACTCCAGCTCCTTGTAAATGGTGTCTCCTGCTCCTGGCCTGTTGCTTGCTCATCCAACACTGACAGGACTATGTCTTTACCCTTATGAGGGAGCTGAACATGTGGGTTTCCCAGGGGAGGATGAGACTCAGCTCCTTTGCATTAGTCTATTTCTGGGCTTATTCATTGGCACTGGACTGGCAAACTGAATTTTCTGGAACCATGGGTAGTCCAGGTCTGCAACAGTATGGTGACAAAAGTGTAAGTATTATTATAGAGTAAGTATAAGGCACTTGTACTGGAATGGGCACCTCGAGACACATCACTGCAGACTGGTTGCTGTAGGAAAGTGTGTTAGCAGACTGGGTCCATCCAGTCCTTTTCCCTCCCTTGAAATCCCATTCCTCAGGTGGTTGTTCATTCACCTCTTTCACAATTAAAGATTAATTCCTGAGTCTTCCCATCTATCGACACAGCTCAGTCACCCAGGCACTCCCTGTCACCTGCAGCGGGGAAGTGTGGGGCTGAGGGATGGGCCCTTCCCATGGAAGCTCTGACACCAAGGTACCAATTATTAACTTTGCTGATTTAAGGTGGGTTTTCTGAACCTGTCAGCCTGGTTTAGAGAACCCACCTGCATGGCCAGCCTGGCATGGACACAAGAACTTAAACATCTTGAAGTATCACAGCAAATGGCAGCCTGCCATCAATTTTTTTCTGGAATTGGGCATTTGGCCATTCCCACATCCCATTAAGGAGTTTGTTCTGAGGCCCTGATGGTATCTGCCTGAATAAGATAAGTGGCTGCACAGATCTGAGTCCCCTTTGCCCATCTCCTGGCCAGAGGGAGGGAATGCTGTGGGAGATACAGGTGGGGAAGCAACACTTGGACCGCAGCAATCCCAAATCAGTTAAGCAATACCCAAATTTAAGCAGAAAAAAGCCTTTGTCCCCACGTTACATGGTGGCCTGCAAGCTGCTTGTCATGAGGATTTCCCAGGACAGTTCTGCTGCAGCTTTCCAGAGAATTGAGTGAGAAGAGTCTGGTGGTAACAACCAAGGTTCTCCCCATGCTCCAACCTGAGGAACGCCCCAGCAGGGAGGGTCTGACTCTGTCCTTGGAGCTCAGCTTTTGTCCTGCTCTGTCCTTGCCCGGTTATAACACATCCTTTCAGCAGAGCTGTGAGTTGTCTTAATTTTGCGGACGGCAGCACTCAGGGATAAGGTAACTAATTTAGGAAATTTTTCTGGCTGTCAATTTCCTGAGTGATTGGTGGGAGAGGCTTTGAAGCCTCACGCATGCTCCCTGCCATTCACTTGGACTCGAACTACCCTTTTATTTTACTTCCTCCTTGTTCTCATTGCCACACCACTCAAACTAAAATTATTCGCCTACAACCACGAACGCAGGGATATATCACCGGGAGTGCTGTAGGGCTGTCGCCATATATAATTCTCTGAGCTCAATATTTATAGAGCTACACACGGCACAAATCATACCCAGAAAGCCCATCGAGCTGGAGAGCTAGGTATAAACTCCAGAAATATCGCAGGCCATCGCTCACAGGAGACTGCCCGGCAGCCCCGCTGGCTGTACATCAAGCTGTAATGCCATCTGAGTCCGCGCTTGGTGCTGGAGTGGATCAGAGGTCACTTCCAAGCTTTTCTTCCATAAATCCTGGGTGCTGGCTCTCAGCAAGGTTAGGGGCTGGCAGGACCCTGCTCTGAGTGCTCCCTCCTTCTGCTTGCTGGTGCTGACACTTAGGTGTCCCCGCACTCAGTGTGGGCATTCATCTTTGGGGTCTTGTCCTCCCTTCTGCCCCTCTGCTATAGAAACCAGAGGTGAGAGGGAGGAGGGGTGTGCTGGATCTTACAGCTCCACTGTACAAGCTACAGGAGCTGACAGCTCCCCTGAAATGTCCTTTTGCTAGGCTTTGGGGAGTCTGAGGCCTTCTTTTTCTCACCCTTCAGGGTCACATTCTCCCTCATGCCCCAGTCCTGTGCAGGGCTGTGAATTTTCTCCAAATGCCCAGGTGGTTACAGGCACACAGCCTGCCTGCCCAAATAGCAAAGCCACGGTCATCAGTCCTAGGATAGTTCAGGTGCCTCTGTCACTGCCTTCTCTTTTCCCCCTTTCCAAAGTTTCTCCCTCGCTTGGGTGGGGCTGATGCCTCACTGGGGATGAGGGAGTGGGAGTGGTTCCTAACCAGGGCCAATGCAGTTCAGGGCTTTTGCATTGCATTTAAAGTCAATCCAAAGAGTGAAGAGCAGGTGAAATGAGTGCTCTGCAGATGCAGACTAATCCTTCCCCAACTCTTCCCACCCCGGCAGCTTCCACCTTCATGTGCTGGTGATCCAAGGGGTATTCCAACAGGTGGAGAAGATCCAGATGAGACCAAATGCAACGAGCAGGTGAAGCCTCTCTGAAGCAGGGCAGCAGTGCCATGGTGCTTTCTGAACAAAGAAGTGGTGGGGTGTTGCCTGAGAAATCACCAGCCAGACAATTAATTTTGTTTCTAAGCTGCGTATGATGGACTTGAGCTAACCAGTCTCTGGTTCTTCCCTCTTCCCCAGCAGCATGGCAGACAGACTCTGACATTTAAGCAAAATAAAATCCAACCCTAAGCATTAAGTAAAACTCCCAGCATGATGGGTTCGTGGCTTGCAGCAACATCTCAGCAGGGGCGTGTTAAAGCTGGTCTCCAGCAAGTGGAAGAATGAAGCTTTGCAAAACCCTGACGAGGCAAAGCTCCTAAAATAACAATTGAATTAAACTTAATTCATTTTCACTTAATATCCTTATAATGCCTTTAGCAAATGAGGCTGTTATTATTTTGAGGAGGAAAATGGGGAGGTGCAGTCTGGATGGAACTCACATCTCCTTACTGAAGGAAAGAAAACTTTGGTGGAAGTAAAAAAAGCCACGGGAAGAAATGCAGAAAGTTCAAATTCTCTGTTTTAGCTGAAACACCACCAAACGCATCCAGTCTTACATTCTTCAAGATATGCCCCAGACTCAAGAGTGTGCAAACCTACTTTTTTTTTTTCTTTTTTCTTTTTCCCCCTCCTTTTTTTCCTTTTTTT
>VXBQ01007589.1:334815-424491 GCA_013400175.1 Phainopepla nitens | reverse complement strand
GGAAGGACGGACAGCAGCCTCAGTACAGACTTTCCGACACCCAGGGACCCCTCCTCGGGGTTTGCCTCGGCCGCTGCCTGGCAGGGGATAGCCGGGTTCAAGCTTTGCATGAGCAGCTCAGCCTGGCGGCTCCAGGCCTGTGGCCTTGTGCCCAGCGTCCCTCCCCAGACGGCACCTCACTGAGAAAAGGGATGGTTGAGAGGGAAGGGAGCAGATCCCGGCCCTTCCCCGAGTCCCCCGGCTCTCGGTGGTTGGCCCGGCGGGCTCCGAGCCCCCCCTCTCCGCTGTGCTCTCGGCTGCCCGGTGCTGCCTTTGGCGGATTTGGGGTCGTTTGTCCTGCGCTCACTTTTCCTTTGCAACCGCCGCATCTCCCTCCTCGCAAACGATTCCCTCTCTGCGCATCGGGGGTGGGCTGGGCTGCCACCAACCTGACTTAGGGGCAGAGCTCTTCATCTCCCCTCCTCATCCTTCGGAACTTAATTATTTTAATTTTCTTTTTTTGGCAGCCCGTTTGGCACCCAGCCCCGAATTAGGGACCCTCAGTGCCCTCCGGCGTGTCCCATTCCATCTCACTGTCCTCGGAGGGCACCGGAGAGCAAGGGAGCCCCGGGGGCAGCCGGGGGCCTGCTCCAGCCCCGGAACCGCCACGGAACTTCGCATCCCGCCGGGCTCTTGTGCCCGTCCCGCCGGGAGGCAGCTGCTAGTCGTGTGTCCCAGCTTTGAGGTCGTTTGGGGAAGAGCACCCTCATCCGATGCTCTCCTTCATCCCCCTACCCCCCGCTTCTGCCTGCTTCAGCCCCTCTGAGTGGGACCTGGAGCTGAGCTACTCTCGGTGTAGGCAGAAGTTTGACTCGGGGCCTCGGCCGAGAGGCGGGGGGAAGCAGGGCTGGGGGGTACGGCGGCCCTTGGATGTCCCCGGGGATGGATAAGGGCTTCCCCCGGAACCTCTGGAGAAGTGTCGCTCTGGGTCCCTGCCTTCCACCGTGGAAGAAAAGCGAGTAAAGCTGCGGCGTTTCCTCCTCACTGAGGAGGAAACTGCCGCTGAATCCAAAACTACCCGTGAGTAGGAACACACGCGGAAAAAAAAAAAAATCTCTGGCTACGAGTGGCGTCTTTGGAAGCCTCTCCCCTTGCCGTGTCCAGAACCGTATTTCGGGGTGTCGGTGTATCTGCCCTCCCCAGAACCGTCCCGGGCCCGGCGGGCAGCGGCAGGACGCTCCCGGGACTGCCCGGCTCTGGCTGTGTGCGGTCCGCTCCTGTCCAGGAAAATGTCACAGGAATATAATTAAAGCAGGCGGCATATATCATTCAAGTGTTGATCACCAAAGTAACTGCGTACAAATGACACCTCCTTTCCCGGCATAGCTGAGCCGTGCATGGCTCCCAGCTATTTCTGCCTAGTTTAAGTGGTCTAAACGCGTTACCACTCCCTGTTAGCAGCGTGGAGAGGAGCAAAACTCCATGCCCTCGAGCTGGTAGCTAGTCTTGGCACAGCGTCTCTCAAAGGCCGGGAGGGCGAGCCGGGAACCTAAAAAATAACTGGTTTAGTCTTCAAGCACCCCTCCAGTCTGGGGCTGAGAGTGCCGAGGGGTGGAGAGGCCCCGGTGGGACCCTCCGAAGGATGGAGAGCCACGGCGGGGTCTGTGGTCCTTGTCCCAGTCAACTCTTGAGAAACGGCAGGTGGAAGGTACCTCCTGAAGGTATCCCCTGATCCCGCCGCCGTCGGGCATTGCTCGGCGTTGCTCTCTTTCGAAAACAACCGCTCCGAGCTGGGCGCCCGTCGGCTCCCAGATGTGACGGGGAGGGGGCGCCGGGGCACCGGGGAGCGCTGTGGGGTCGGGGAGAAGCTCCCCAGCAGAGCCTGTTTCTGGAGCTCGTTGTATAGCTATCGGCCGACCTCTCCTTCCCTCGCGACCACCTCCCTGCAGGGGAAGAAACTTCTCTGCACCAAAAATAAATGTGACCCGAGCGCTCTCATCCGGCCTGGGAGCCGGGGTCAGGGGCAGCGAGCCCGGCCCGGCCCGGCCCGGTCCCGGCTGGGACACACTGGCCCCGCGAAGCCCCGAACTTCCCGGGGCACAGAAAGATGGAGAAGTCGCCGTTCCCTCGGAGGTCTTCGGCCGCGGGGCCGGGACCTGAACGGGGCCGACCAGGGACGAAACCCGCGGGCCCAGAAACCCGACCAGAAGCGGGATGCGAGGAGCAGCCTCCCTCGGGCGGACAGGCAGCGCCGTGCCCGGCTCCCCGGCTTCACCTGGGGATTTTCGTTTGCAGACCAACTCTCGGGGCCACTCAGCTGCGCCGAGATCAGCGGAGCTGCAGGGTCCGTGCGTTTCCTGCCCACCCCCGGGGCCGGTTTGTTTTTCCCCCGCAAAGTCTCCGCGTAGTGGAGCTGGCACGGCGGTGCTCGCACCGCTCTCGCCGTCCCGTTGCGGGGCCGGGAGAAGGGGTGGGCCTCAGCCTGGGCAAGTCCCTGGCCCGGTGTATGCGGGCATGCTCTCGGGCTGGTGTAAAGGAAATAGAGGAGCCACAAGCCGTTTTAGAGCACAAATGGAAAGGAACGACCAGGGTGGATCACCATCTCCGGCCACTTCATCCCCCTTCGTGGGTGCCAGGGAGCATTTCCCATGGCGGGGGAGAAACGCGGGGGTGCCCCCATCCCAAATGCCCAGATGTACGTTGCCGCTCCTCTTAGCACAGCCGGGGGACCCTCTCGTCCCAGCACTCCTGGTGGATTTTAGGGATTCCCTGGGGTTTGTTGCGGCTGGAGAACCAGTCTGCGCTGATGGCTCCCCGGCCAGACCCCCGAGTTTCCCCTGGGAACAGAGTCCTCCAGTAGTGGTTCCAGGAGTTCCCGTGAGAGAAGGGCCAATAGGAGCGCCTGAACGTATTTAATCGTTTACATTCCAGCATTTCACTTTCTAGTCCAAGAAATCCAGTAGGACTCAAGCTCCCCGGGAAAAACAGTCGGGACGCGCACGTCCCAGCTCCAGGCAAGGCAAGAGCTTGATTTTTATCAATTCATGGTTTTAAAACCCCCTAAATGGTCCGATAAATGCCATCCGCAGAACGCCTCTGGAGGGCAGGGTGGTGGGACGGAGCCTGTCGGGGGCGTTTCAGGCCTCCTGGCCGTGTCAGGATCTCTGGATTACAGAGATTTAGCATCTCTCGGACCCTCCCTGCCCCGTCCCAATGCCGGGAGAGGCAAGGCCGGGCCGTGGGGCCAGCGGGGAAGACCTTTCAGAGGAGATCAGCGCACCCCCGGCCTGCTCAGAGGCTGTCTGTGCCCTGGATCACTTTCGTTTTGGGACGGGGAGCAGCCACCGCGATCTCTCCGGTCCCCCTCGGTTCCAGGGAAGGGGATGGAAGGGAGGAGAGGGTGGCCACGGAGCGGATCCTGGGACGGGCGCTGGGGAGGCCGGAGCAGACGGCGCCCGGCCCGTGCAGCTGAGCCCGGAGGCGGCTGGAAAGAGCGCACAGCGCTGGGCTCCCCTGCCACCTCTGCGCCCCGCGGGGCTGCTCTTGGGTGTCGAGACCCGAGGTGATGCCCATCTCACCCGACCCCGGGTATCCCTCCCGTGCCCCGCGAGAGAAGCCGCGGAGGGTCTGCAGCAAGGCTTCTCCCTGCCCCGCAACGGCGCTCGGGGCTCGGGGCCCCACAAAACTTCGGCTGGTGGGTTGGCGGCGGGGACAAACGACACAGCCACCCAGGACTGTGACAGCCGAGCCGCGCCGGCTCCTCCGAGACCTGTAATATCTCTGCCGCTCCCGGCACGCGTGAATAATTCACCAGGCTGCCAAATGCAAGTAACGTTTGTGCCAGCTATGAAAGAGCCGGGGAGGCGAGGGCTCATTTTTGGGGGGCAGGAGGAGGTGTGGGGAATCAATTGAAACTTAATAAAGGGAGTGGGGGGGGACAATGGTGGAAATAAGGCAGGCAACTTCTTCTAATAACAACTTGGTGTTAATAATTCAGGAGCAGTCATTGGATTATAGCGCAATATCCGAAGTACACGTTGCCGGCACTGTGCGGGTGGATAATGTAATCGGAGCTCATTTCGCCTTCCAATAAATTACAGCGGCAAAAGTTTCCTGTTAAAGCAGTTATTTGTATTTCTTTTTTGAAGGTGATTCCCCTTCCAACAACTGCAGTAAGAAAATTAATTAAAAACTAATATTTCCACCCATTGCAACAGCAGAACCAAGATGCAAAGCCGAAGTTTGACTGTGATCTCTTCCAACTTTCAGTGCTCTGAGGCTGCTCCTCCTTCTCACTTCTTTCTTTCAGTCTCCCTGTTTTTTTCATCCCTCCTTTTTTTTCCATCCTACTCCATCTGGCCTCGCAGGGGGCCTCCAAGCTCAGAGAAGTGCTACTGGAAAGAAAACTCTCCCTAAAATACATCTCTTCATGTTAGGCTTGCCATGTTTGTTCCTCTTGTCCCTCTCAGGTCCTCGCAGGTTATGCAGGGGTAGCAGCCAGAGGTAGGGTCAAACAACACTTCACTTATCTTTCAACTCACACAAGAGGTGAGTTTGCAAGGCCTCAGATGACTCTTCTCCTTTTTATTCCAAACTGCTGCAGCATTTAGCAGCAGAACACATTCCCCAGACCCAGCCAGGGTATTGCAGTTTTCCTCTTCTCTATTTCCGTGTTCCTTTCACCAAAGGCTGGGCTATACCTTTACCTTCTTGTGGCCTCCATCTCCAGCTGGGATTCAAAAGATGATCCTTAAACCCCTCCCAGCCTCTGCTGCTGGACCCAGGGATCTACTGCACTGTCAAGCTGCTCTCTGCATCCTCAGACCTGCCTCATAAAGGAACCTTTTCCCACCAGTTTGTCCATGACCAGAAGTCATCTCTGATGGGAGGCTTTACACATACGTTTTTTTAATTCTGCTTTCTGTTTCAGGAACCTTAGACACATTCCTCAGATGGTCATGTTTCAGGCAGGGCTCTTTCTATGGGTACTTTTAGCATCCTGTAATGGTGACTGGCATTTCCCATCCTGCATAATAGCTGCTGTCAGCTTACAGCATTTCTGTACCGATCGCTGTCACATCAGGCTGTCTCCCTGTCTCAGTGCTGCATGGAGGTAGGATGGGGAAAGAGAGAAAACAGTTTCCTGAAGGAGGCTGGAGTGAAAAAAATCTCCCCTGTTAGGCACTTCCCTGATTCCCACTCTTCAGATTCAGACTCTGAACTCTGAGGTTTAATATCACTACAAAAATCTCTCCTATGATTCCACCTCTGAGCATCCTGGAATCCTGTACACTTCCCTTCTCTATTTTGTTTGGTTTGTGACATCTCTTGGCATCAAATTCCCATGTACTCCTGCCCGGCACCCAGGACTCTTTTTCAGCTGATGTACTATCACTTGTGACTTGTGGAACTTTACAGCCTGGATGTTTTCTCCTGGGCACTGAGTAAAGCCTGCGTAGTGAACAGCCTCAAGATTTCTTCCATTTTTCTGCTTGAAATCTCCTTGGGGTCCTCTTAGCTCTGTTGTTTTTTTTTTTACAGGTGTGCAAAGCAGGTCTTCACTAATGTCAAATATGCAGCAACAGTGGGTCTGGATTCTGCTTGCACATAGAAAAACCAGTCAGGTTCTCTGCCCTTGCCTGCGTTGGTGTTCCAACTTAACAAGGACCTGCCAGTGCTCCTCAGTAAGAGCTAAGAGGGCGAGCAAAGCAGGTATTAAGGCTACACACAGCAGAAATAACCTGGTCTGGGGAGTGCAAAGGGGCTGGCTGGCCGTTGTGGGTCCCTCACCCTCGGGAGAGACTGGAAGTGGCGGGTCCTGAGGGTCCCTGGCCGTGGAGCCGCCACTAGAGGGAGGGCACCGAGGGCAGCCAGGAGGGGCTAGCCCGGTCTGTCCCGGAGCACAGGGTAACTTCCCAGAAGCAGCCCCTCTCCCTCACTTTAAACCTTGGGATTTCTGCTTGGAAAGCTGTGTACCTGCTCCTGCCGCCTTTTGCAGTCTCACTGAAGCAATGGGTGTTGAAAGTCCCCTGTGTCCTGTGAACCTATTGCCAAACTCCAGATGGACCTTTATTCACAGTGAAAGGAGTGTTTGTGAATCTTGGAGGGCATGGACTCTAAGGACAGGAGAGAAAAGAAATTTAAATGTCCCAATGTAAATAAACACTTGCTGACTGGTAATGCAATGTAAAAATTACAGAAGATTATGATTTTTTTACTGAGATCCCTCATTACGTGCAAGGAGTGTAGGCAGTGGGTAAGGAGGTGTGAAGTCCAGCAGTGGATCACCTGTGCCTCCCACGGCTATGGGGCAGTTGCAGTGCTGTGGGTGCTCCAGGACCTGTCCTCTCTTTGGTTTTTGTCCTTTTGCCCTGTACTTGTGTGCAGTCTGCAATCTCACCAGCTCAGCCTAGTGGAGCTGGGCATGCTGTGCTGCAAGAACATGACCTTTTGCTCTGAAGATGGCAACAGCCTTGTGCTGGCAGCAGAACAACATACCCAGTACAAATAGAATCATTCTGATAATAAATCACCATCCATAATAAGAAGACATCGTTAATAATAAGTCATCCAGGGGCCTCTTGAGACCAGAGTACAACTTACTGTAAAAATAGATAGGAAACATGGTGTGATCATTACAAGCAAGATAACAAATAAAACAGAAAATGACTTTAATAGGCATTTAGCTCTTCTTTCCTTCCCCCAGCTTCCAGCCAGTTCTGTTTTCAGTCAGGATGGCTATGATTTAAGTTTGGTCACAAACACAGCCTGGATTTTTGCAGATGCAGAGCCCCGGGTTTACTGCACCTGTGACTGGCCCGATCACAACCTGCAAAGGAGCTGCCTGGCAAAAACCCCTCCTTTTTTCCCTTCTGCTCACAGTGTGATCCCTTAGTTATCCTGATTTCTCCAAAGGTGATGGACACAGGCTCCCTGGCTATGATATACAGAAGCCAGCTGAGGCCTTGCACATAGATATCAGCTCTTTCTGTATCCCCTCGGTTGGCAGGATTTGTTGCCCAGCTCCCATGGCTTTGTTTTGGCTCAGCTGATGGGGTAACTTCAGAAATCAGAGGATAGTGAGGGGCAAACATGGCAAAATGTCAGCTTTGGAGTGAATGAATGTTTGCATTGAGAACTCACCAGACCCAGGGATATTTTCACACAGAAACTGCCTGGCAGCAAAAGGCTCATGAAAATTGCTTCATGCACGGAAGCAAAGGGAATCTCACACATTTGTTTAAGGACAAATTTGCAAGTCACCCTTGTACTGCTCTGTCAGCTCTAATCTGCTTGGGATACAGTGCTGCTTCCTTGCAGCAGAGGGGAAAGAGGCTAAGGCTGTTCAAATCTTTCTTGGTTTCTCCCCTTGTTTGCATTTGCCAGGCAAACAATAGCAGATGTTATATAGTCAGTTCAGTTTGCTACTAGTCCCATTATGCTCTATTTATGTTTCACTTTATTGGCTTTTTTTTTTTATTTTCCTATTATTGTTTCACTCTGGGGGAGGCAGAGGATATAATATATTCATCTTTATTATACAAAATCTGTGTGAAGCATTTAATAAAATGCTGTTTCCACACAGCTAGGAATATTACTGTTAGCTGTTCTTAAGTTAATGCTCCTATTAAAAAATGTTTGATGGCTGCAGTGACTGGAACTTGTGTGGACAAAAAGCACACACACACCACTAAATAAGACACTCATAGCAATTCAGAGATTTCCTGATGCCTTGTGGAAAACTTCTGTTTAGCCAGATTTCTGCTTATTTCGCATATTTCCAGCATTGTTCTTCCCTAGTTTTATTATTAGTTGTATTTGAATGGAGAATAAGTTTTACCTTTTCTCCTCAAAACTTTCCCCTGAGATTGGAGGGGTCAAATCTGGTCCCCATCCCCAGGTCTCTTTCCCAAGGAGGAGTTTTTGCAGAGTTAGGGCAAAGGCAAGTGGGGAAGGACCCTGATAGGAAGACAGCCATGGTGGCTCTCTGAACCTGGACCAGCTTGTGTCATGGTCAAGGTGTTTTCCTGTCCCAAAGCTGATGATTCACACCCAAAAGTGTCTGCATGAGGTAGGCCAGGCTTGTTCTGGGGGTGGTTCTCTGTGCACCAGGAGCACAGGAGGTGGTGCTGTTTCTGCGGGTACTCAGGGAATCATGCAAAAAGTCAGTGTTACTGCATCAGGTGAGAAGAGATGAGCAATGGAAAATAATCTATTCCTGAGAAACAGGAAGCTATTTTCAGAAAGATCTTTGAGAAGAGCCTTTCCCTAATTGATAACTTTCCAGGAAAGACTCAGACATCTGCACCCAAGGCAACACTGACACAGAGAGTCATGGTTTGAGACCCAGAGCACAGTCAAACACACAGCTTCACACCACGCTTATCCCCAGCACAGGCAGGGGTCTCACATGGAGAGGTGGGTCTGTGAATCCTCTCAGAATGAGATGCTCTGTCCCTTGGAAGAACAAGGAGGCAGTTCAGTGACGTGAGTGCTAATGGCCATTGGCCCGGACTGATCCATACAGCCACTGGATGTGGGAGGCTGAGGAAGGCCATACAGGCTTTAATGAAATTCTGCCTAGGCTCATATCCTGACTCCACTGCTGCTGCTGCTGCTGGTCATCCTGAGAGAGCAAAAGACCCAGCTGTACTATATACAATTCTGTATATCATTATCACACAAAATTTAGTTAGTATATGTCATGTTTCCCAGGGATATTTTCCCAGCCCTCAGCTGATTGTGGTTCAGAGAGTCCTGAGCCAGAAGTGATACTTTCATGTCTTATAGCCCCAGATAGATTGTTCTTGCATTAATGCATCTAACCCCTTGTTCTACCTGTATAATCTTTTGGCATCCATGATGTCCTGGGGCAATAATTTTCATGGCTGATCTACCAGCTGTGCAGATAAGATCTTCCTTTTGTTTGTTATGAATCTGCCACCTGATAACTCCACATCCACTTGCACTTGTTCAGGAAGAGGTGGCACACACTTAATCCCTGCTCACCCACTCCTCAGCCTGTCTGACAGCACGGAAGTTCTTTGGTAGAGCCTGTCAGCCTGCATTGAGCTGGTGTGGGAGAGCTGAATCTCATTCAGGACTGAGGACTCAATGGAGCAGACCAAGGAAAGTCAAGATGCACCTCAGAGGGAGGATGACATTCATGGTGTGGTGGGCAGTGGGGCAGCCTGTGGTGTCCCTGGTTGAGCAAACACCTGAGGAAGGTGTTGGACCACCACGATGAGTTGGAGGAAGTTTCTTGGCTGATACATGAGGTTGATAGAAGACAGCTGTCAATGGGAAGGGTTGGCTGCTGGGGCCACAGTGGTGGAACAGAAACAGTGGGGAGGGAAGTCATCCCAGTCAGCCAAAACCTCCCGAGCTTCCTGAGTACTCAGGAAAAAGCAGACCAGGAGTTTGGGGCTCACACATCCCCTCTTGGAATGAAGCTAAGCTGGGCATCACTGCATTGAACAGAGAGCATCCACTGGCAGCAGCCAAGACAGCACTGCTTGGACAAAAGACTGTCCCTCAGCCTGACCCCACCATGACCTGCAGTGCTCTGGGTTTGTTCCTTTGCTCACCCAGGCTTTGGTGCCTTTGTGTACCCCACGTTCTCAGGCCTGGGAGGGCTTTTCAGCTGTAAAATTAAATCCAAGGGACTTTCTGGCCCTGCTATGTAATTCTCATGCTTTGGGAGGGTATAGTAGAAGCGTAAGGACAAGTGTACTCAGCATTCAAAAGGTTTTTCTCTAGACATGGTACTATTAGGGAGAAAGAGGGGCTGTCAGAGCAGTCATTTCATGACACTGCACTCTCCAGACAAGAGCACCTGCGAGACAGAGTTTGGTAAGCTTGAAAAAGTGGAAATGTTTCACAAAAGCACCATAAACATCTGCTGAGAGGTACCTGGGAACGTGACTGTAAGAGAGAATGAGGAAGTGAAGGGGGGAAGCAAAAGAGTTCTTTAAAACAGGTTAAAGCCACCAGCCCTGTGGGGGTGATGTGAAAGCCTCAATGGCGCTGTGGGGGACACAGACCTTGCCAGGCTGAGGAGGAAGTCCCTGTGGAGACTTCCTGAGGCTTTTGCAATGTGATAGGAGTAAGAAAAGAGCCAGATTTTCTTGAAATACTTCATTTTAATTGCAGAAGGCTGCCTGCCGTCTCCCTGCTGCCTTGCTGGGATGTGTTTCTGTCTCAATCACACGCATGCGACTTTTGGACGGGTGAACGGCGCCGCCGATGGGCGAGGACCAAAACGTCCCTGCTGTAGGTATCTCCCTCTATCGGTTTAGACAGACCTCTAGGGCTTAAACCCTGACCATGGCCCTGCTGAGCAGGCTCTTTGGGTCGCCCAGTCTCACTGCTTCACTGGATTTTTGCAAGTTTTTAACATTTCACTCAAAATATCACTTGGGGACAGTTCAACTTGCACATGTGGGTTTTCTCATCTGAGATTTGTGGTGACAGATACCTGTGAAGGTGAGTGAATGTTAAGAACAAACCACTCAGGGCAAGGGACAAGGATAAGCCACCTTTTATTTCATTGATTTAAGCATTCTCTTATGATTTTGAACTTGCTTCCCAGTTTTTTTGGCTGCTTGGTATTGACAGCACAGAAACAGAGCATGGGTTTCCTGCCAGGATTCAGAGTTCTAGTGATTTTCCCCAAATCCCTCAGTCTCCAGAAGCCATTAAACAAAATAACTTTATTTCCTGTGACCTCCCATTACAGTTCCTGATCTGCAGTGCTGTAACACACAGCTCCCAAGGCTGCAGCCCTCGGGGCACCTTCCAAACCCCATGTGTCTGCTGAGCACCTTGCAAAGGAACTGTGGGTTCAGCTGTACTTCAAGTGCTCCTTGTTGATGAAGAGTGAAGTATGAAGGGAGCAAATCTGCTTGCTCTGGAGGCAAAAATGTGGTTTTACCCCACAATGTAGGTCTGGAAGACCTAGAAGAACCCATGTTCTTATCCAACCTTTTATCCTATAATGGTAATCAGTCATTCTGAGATTTGTGAGAAATACAGCACTTTTCCCAGCAAGTGGTCTCCATTGCTTTAGGTGAGGACCCTGAGACACAGAGAGGGATGATACTGGTTTTCCTTTTGTGCTCCTCCCCCAGCTCTTGGTTATCTTGAAGGCTGTTATGCTAAAAACTTCTCACTGTAATCTCCCAGTTCAGTTTCCCATAACCAGCACTGGATAATCTTTCTCTATCGCCTAGCTCCTTACACCCCAGACCTTAAACTGCACTGCTGAAACAGTCCAACTGAGACAGCTCTACATTACTCTATTCCTTTCCATCAGTTCAAACCCTGCCCAGAAATGAGTGACAAATATCTCTTAAGGGGCCTGAGGTAGGAGCTGTCTCAGCCCTATCCATACTGGTGTGGGTTGGCCACTTTCCCACTGCAGGGCTTGTCCTTCCCCTGGACCCCAAGCTGTGTTGCCCTGGGCTCCCTCATGGAACAGCGCCAGTTGGGATTTGCAGACTTACCTGTCCAATCCTCACTGGCAACTGAGTTCAGAGGAGGGGTGTTGCCCTGGTTATGGGGCCATGAAGAGCAGGAGTTGTGGCAGGGGGGGACACTCCCCATCCCCTACAAAAGCAACTCTGGGATGTGGAGACAGATGAGGGTATTGGGCAGAGTGTCAGGGGCAGGCAGAGCATTGCAGGCAGCCCCTTACCGTGGCATCACTGCATGGGAGCAGATCCCTCCCCATCCCAGAAAACTTCTCTCCCCACCCCAGAAGGTTCTCCCCTTTTCCCTCCCTGTTGGAGAGTTGGGCCGATGTGCATTTGCTGAGCCCCGGCTGCTTGCTGTCTCTGCTGCCATTTGCTCTGGGAACAGCCCACGGCACCGGCACCGCGCTCTGCTGTCTGTCTCGACGTCTCTTTAATCCTGTTTCCCTGGTTTCGCATGGCAGCGGCCCATGTTTGCTTGTGCAAACCTTCCTCTGGATTGCTGGCAGCCGTGCTTCCAAACCCAGCTTGCCGTTTTCCCCAGAGTGGTGGGATTGATTGGCTCCAGCCGGAATGGGCATGGCTCTCCGCTGCTTGGACCGAAATGCAACCATCTGTTACACCTCTAGTTAAAAGTACATAAAGTTGAGCATTTGTGTGTAGACAATTCCACCCCTGATACGCTTTCCACCACACATCCTTCTCACACTTTGGCAGGATCTTGCACCGCAATGGCCCCAGTACAGGCAAAACCAGCACTTCAGCTCTGCTGGAGCCAAGCAGCGTGGAGATGGTGGGGGCGTAAATCAGCCTTTCCTTCTTCTGCTGTAGCAGGCCACCGTCAATTTTGCAGTGTGTTGTGCCCTGGGTTTACCCCTGGCCGTGGCTGGTCCTGCTACCTGCGCTGCTCTGGGAAGCCCTGCCCAGGCTGGCACCCGGGTTGCCTCATGCCTGCTGCACCACCAATGCAGGTGGAAACGGCAATGCATCGCTGAGCCTCAGCTGGGTGCTCCCGTCGAGGAAAGGCACTGAGGATAAACAGGCAGCAGACATGTGGGAAGATGAGATCTGAACACGAGACAGTTCAGAGCGTGGGAGGTGAGCATGGCAGATGCATTGTCTGTATAGCCCTGCACCTGCAAAGGCCTGGACAGCCCACCTGCCTGCTCCCTGCCCCGTGCTGCCAGCCTGGCCCCGTGCTGCCCATTCCCTGGGCCTGCGCAGCTTTGCCAGATGGGAAGGCAGGGACTGGGCTGGGAACGCTGCTGAGCCACTGCCTCCTTCCTGAAAATGCTGGGCACAACAAGACACTGGTATGGCTATAAGAAGATTTCCATGGGCAGAAGAATTCTGGGTTCTCCAGTGTTGCTTCCAGTTCCCTCCTTTCCACAGCTTTGAGACTTCCCTTCCCTAAAAGCTACAGAGAGATAGTGCTGGGGCATAAAGATCTTTGCCATGCTGCACTGCAGCAGCAGCCGCTTTACATCTGCCCACCCTGCCTCCAACTCCTTGCTGTGGCTTTCCATGCCCATCAGCAAGTCCATGCTCAGAGATCCACAAAAGCATCTAACAGACTCCTACTGAGGCCTGGGCTCAGTGTCCAGCCTTTGTTGGATGTGGGTGGGCAGGGAGAGCTTTAGCACCTGTAGGGTGGAGGAAAGCCTAAATATGTGCAGCAACAGCAACAGTTATTGCCATTGCTGAGGTACCAGATACCCCAGTCCAAATTACCCCCTGTTCCTGCTTCTCTCCAAGGAAGCTGTGGCTGCATCAATAATGCAGAGAAGCAGGGGAGAAACAGAGGCACTGGGGTGGGAAATGGCCCTGCCAAGGCCAGGCAGAAGATCAGAATAAAGGAAAGGAATTAGTTTGCTCAAACCCATTTATACCGCTGTATCACTGCACCGCTTGCTTGACCGTTTATTTTCATAAAAACACATGGCTGAATTCCTGGGATGGGGCAGCTCCTTTTGGAAAGACTCAGGACAGAGAGAAAGCAAATCTCTCAGACTGCTGAGGATCACAGTTGGGGAGTAGTCAGTGACAAGGACCCTCAAAGTGCAGCAGCATCCCCTATCAGTGTCAGTAACTCTCTCTGGAAATGCTGGTCTCTTGATGCTTTCACCAGCTCCATAGCTCTGGTGAAGTGAGAGGAATGTCACCTTTGCAATATTCATATGATGTCCCAAGGAGCCAAAGGATATTGGGTAGCCAACTCTTCTTCCAGGTCCCTCCTGAATTATACCAGAGGGACTGGTGGTGATGTATCAGCCATCCCTGACCTTGCTCATCTTTGTGGGGCAGTGAAGGTGGTGGGAGAAGGGAAAGGCTAAATGCACATCCCAGAAGCCAGGATGGCTCTGAAAGCTGAGAGGAGAGCTGGGGGCTGGGGGAGAAGAGACATCTGAGCTCAACACAGGGACAGTAGATGGATTGGAAGGAGCATAACCTCGTGGCAATGCATGCTCTAGTCCCTGCAGCTGGCATTAAGGGTCAATTATTTTCAGTGTAACAACTCATTTCTAACTGGAAAGAAAGTGACCTGATGACACTGATTGAGCCTGCTATTGTCTATCTCCCTGCTGTGGGAGAAGACAGCAGCACAAGACTTGAGCTTAGCTTGATGTGGTCACAGACCACTGTGTCTGATTCCCTTCCAGACCTCCTGGTGGGTTTCCCAAGGAGGAAAGGCAGTGCTCCTGCGCACTGAGTTTGGAGGGGCAGCAGCGTGGTGCTGTTGATGAGCCCGTGTTTCACATTCACCCCTTTTAAGAGCTCTAGGAAGTGTCATCTCTCTTTCAACCCGTCCATATCGGCTGGGCTTGGATCCTCTGTCCTGATCCAGGTCAGAGCCACTTCAGCAGGAGAGGGCTGGGGCAGGACCCTGCATGGTGGGGGCCTGGATGCCAGCCTGGCCTCCAGCCCCAGTCTCTCACCTGTAGGTGTATGAATGCCTTGACTCTGCTTCTTTTGGGAAAAGAACTCCTTAAGGCCAGAGGGCTTCTCCACTGTAAGGTGCAGCCCAGCAAGGCAGCAGGGTGAGCATCAGCCCTGCTTAGAGGAGGCAAGGCAAGCTTGGGGTGCTGTCTTTGCTGTGAAGCATGAGTCATCCATCTGCAGAAGGCCACTGCTGTGCATGATGCTCCAGCATGAGCCGCCCTTTCATGCCAGCACTGCTTAATTTAACCCCTGGAGCGATAGAATCTTGATTTTACAGATGCAGACAGCATCAAAGCAACTTTCAGAAAAAGCATCTCCCTCCTGCAAGCTTAACAACCTTCCTGGTGAGAAGATCATCCCCCAAGGGCTATGGTGGAGGACAGCCCTGGCACCCTGACTTTGCCTGTACCACAGTTTGGGGCATATGACAATCAAGGCACAGTCAGTGCCAGGGCCAATCATTGCCTCGCTGTGTTTCCCTATGCTGTTCCCAGCAGTGGCTCTGTGCTCCTTGGGAAGGGGTCCAGTCCACTGACATGAGTCAAACCCCCCCATCTTGTGCCATCCACGTCTGGGAGTTAAGTGATACCCTGCACTGTGCCAGGTCCTTGACCTGGGAGGAATTGTTTGTGCTGTCACAGTGCTCTGGGCTGCACTGGCCACCCGGCTCTGGGGGCAGCCTGCTGTGAAGGGAATCCACAGCAGAGCCTGGAGCAGCTTGGACTGTCTCCTGTGATCATCCCTCGATCATCCCTCTCTGGTGCAGCCACATGACACTGGTGAGGTTCATATGATTCACCCGCCCCACGGTGTGAGGAGGTGGGCATTAATGGGGGAGGATGCTGAAGTAGAGCACCCCTGAGCTGTCTCCTGCCAAGGTGTGACATGGTCCCAGCTTGGTCCCACAGATTGAACCCATGGTTACCAGCACATCCCACTATGCCAGAGCAGTTAAACACAGCAGTGGATTGGATGACACCCTAAATCACAGCAGGGCTGTTCTAGAGTCTACTCCACCCAGGATAGTAGGAAGAGTATACATGGAGGGAGAAAAAGACCCCCAAAAGGCACAGGGTGAAAATAACCAGACCAGATAGCAATGGAAAGGGAATCAGTCAAACCTTCAGAGGCTGGGTGTAAAAGGATCTCAAAGGGAGCAGAGACAGGTCAGTCTGAAGCCCAGACAAAGGAGATGATGACAAGCAGCTATTTTAGCTGATGGCCTGAAGCCATCCTGCCTGGGGTGGTGCACTCAAGTCTCCTAAACTAAGCAAAATTCAGCCTGAGACTGGGAGTTGGGTGTGAAAGCCAAGGTGATGGGATGAAGGGCTGGTCCCAGAACAGTGCCATAAATGAGCCAGATGCTATGAAACACGGGGCTATAGGGCACTGCCACCTCCAAGGGTGTCACATTTCCGACACAGTGTTTGATGCAGCTTTGTTGCTGGGGACTTCTCTGTCTGTTTTTGCAACGATGGGAATGTGAACTTCAGTGTCAGTGTCCCAGTGAGGGGATCCCAGCAGGCACCTGCAGGGGATGCTGCAGGAGCTGGGTCCCTCCGCTCACTCACCTACGAATGAGGCTTATGTGGGACTGCTTCTTTCTGAAGGGGCACCTCTCTCCTTCTATAAAACAGAAAATGAGTCAGGTCTGTGGTTTTGCTGAGATTTAGAACTTACACCTGCTCACAAGGTGCCTTGGGAACCACTATGGAGAAAAGATGTTTTTCATCATATTTAAATTTCCTTTCTTTTTATATTTTTGGTGGTGTAGCAAGGGGTTGTGTGGGAGTGAGGCACGCCGGGGGAGCTGCTGGAGTGCCCTGCTCTGTGACACAGCAGTGAGCTAGTTGTTGGGAAAAACAACCAGCAAACACCCGAGTATGTCTTCTAAAGCCTCTCACTGCTATCTTCAAGGGACCATGGAAAGATGATGCTTCTGTGAAAAGGATTCAGGACTCAATCCACAAAACACCTGCTTTACTTAAAGCACAAGCATAAACTCCTTGAAAGCCAGAGAGATTTAAACAAATTTGGAGTGAAGCCTGGCTGCCAGCATGCTTGTTGAATCAGAATGAAGTCTGTTACATGAGCATAAAAACTGTTTTGCAGATAGGGCTGCTTTTAATTCGTCACCCAAATTCAGACGGACGCACCTTTTGGGATGCTCCGGTAGCCAGAGCAGAGCTGCTGGGTCATGGGAAGCTGCCATTTATAGAAGCCAGACCCTAAGCTGTGCCAGGCAGGCGTGGAGCAAACCCAAGAATGTCACACATTATTTGAATTGAGACATCATTGACAGGGAGCAAAAAAACCCCAACAACCCAAAGCTCCTAAATCCACCAAGCCTTAAAATGGCAGGAGGAAACAGCCAAGTGAATTACACCCAGGATGAACTTGGCCCTGCTGCTCTGTCAGCAGTGATTTCTGAGGCGATGTGGAGTCTGGCATTTTTATCTCCTCTGGCATTTTTATCCTATTTCATTCATTCTATTTATTCCTGATCCTGTTAACTTTATCCTATTGATTCAAATGCATTTTCATGCTCCCTTATGGTCCCCTTTTGCATCACTTTCAGCTTTTAGGCAAACAGGATGGGCTTTTTCTGTCCTGGAAAAAAAATGTTGCCTTGGGAGCACGCTTCTCCCAAACTTCTCTCCTTGTTCTGGGAGACTGAGGTCTATTTATTTATCTTAGTTAGACAAATAGCTTCATTTTCACGCAAAATAGGATGTGCTTCTGAACGCATATAGAAAAGGTCAAAGGGTTTTAACCATGCAAAGGGCAAAATCTGAGCCTGTTGAAGTGATGTTGGTGCAGTTCAGAACATCTCTGTGAATGGAGCCACCCCTAAAGTCTTCAAATTGGGAGGTGGAGATTTACATGCCTGCCAGCCAGAAGATATATTCAAGCCTTCCACTGCAGAGAGGTCCCAGCGTTACTGCTGCCTTCTGCTTTGTGTTGGCTGCTGGTACAGATTTGGGAATCACGTCTCTTGGAGATGCTTGATTTTAGTGTTGTCTGTTTGTAAAGACACCTTTGGTATTTCGATGTATTTGCAGCTGAATGCTGAACACCTTCAAAGCCCAGAGAGAAGCTCTGGTGTGGATTTGGGGATACGAACACACTTGTTTTGCTGATGGTCAAAGACAAAGGGTGACAGAGGGGCGTGGGCAACTAAAACAGAGGTTTTATGCATTAGATTCTGCAAGAGTAGTTTTTTCCCTAGCCCAGTCAAAGGCCTATCTCCAGTGGAACCATAGATACTTGGTACTGTGGGAGAGGGAGAATGGAGAAAACAGGGAATTTGGCATTTGCAAGAGTCATTCTTTTGAACAATATTTTCTTCAGATTTGCTGCCTTGACTCTAAGCAAACTGGGGACCTTTAACAAGCATATCCCAGTGGATCTAGACCTGGAAGCAGAGAGTGTCTCCATGGCTTGGACTCATCAGCTTTCATTACTGCCCAAATTTTTTTTATCCTTTTGAATAAAATTTGTAGGAGCCCAGACTCCCACTTCTTCCAGTTTGTGCCTCTGGTCGCACTCTTTTGAGATAAAGACTGGTTTTCTGGCACGTTCATTTTGTCTGGAAAGAGGAATAAAAGAACTTACCGTAAATAAATACAAACCTCCAAATGGCATGCACAGCGCCTCGTTCAAAGAGCTCGGCCTGTTTGAAATCAGCAGCCCCATAAAATCCGAATGGGCTCAGAAACACTTGGAGTCACGGGATCTCCCCACATGAAGGGCCCGGCTCAGCGGCTGCCCCTCGCCGGCATATCAGGGCTCGTTCCTTGAGCCCCCGAGGCTCCGCCGCTCCCCACCTCGCAGCCCGGGGCTGCATCTCGGGACACGTAAATCAGAGCCTTTGCCCTTCGCCATGGCTCTCGGCAGCGAGGTCGGGGGTCACGAGCTCACCTCTCAAAATAATCCTGGACGATCAGGAAGTGCTTCTCGTTTGATGAATTAGGTGTATAAAATCCGTGAAGGGCTCACGAACGGACAGACCTTTTCCTTTCTTCATGGGGATAATATTTCATGATTTGGAGAGGAAAGAGTGCAGAGGGAGGGGGGGAATAATTAGTAATTTGTGATTAACTGTTTTCATGGGTATTTTGTTTCTTTGTTCTCTGATGGTGCCTGGAGCCATTTAAAAAATGACTTAACAACAACAACCAAACTAATCACTCTTTGTAACTAATGACTATGTCAGAACTTGGAAATCAAACCAAAGAGTCTTGGAGAAGTTGCAAGGGAGATGCTGAGCACAGAAGAGGTGGAGAGGAATTCCCTATCCGGTATCAGATGGATGCTTAGAAAGGGCCCCGAGATAACAGTGATAAAGGGAAGGACAGGAACTCTCCCTAGAAAGCTGGTGGCTGTTGTCACAGATCCAAGTTGGTTAGGCTGCCTGTGATGCACCCTTTCCTCTCCACATGGGCAAAAGGTTTGTTCAGTCGCCCTTGGAGACAAAGTCCTCCAAAACCTCCACTTCAGCCCTGTCTGATGCATTATTTAACATCATAGAATCATAGAGTTATATGGGTTGGAAAAGACCCTTGAGATCATTGAGCCCAACCACTAACCCAGCACTGCCAAGTCCACCACTAAACCATGTCCGTAAGTGCCACACCTACATCTTTTAAGTACCTCTGGTGATGGTGATTCAACCACTGCCCTGGGCAGCCTGTTCCAATCCTTGACAACCCTTCCTGTGAAGAATTTTTTTCCCAATCTAAACCTCCCCTGGCACAGCCTGAGTCTGTTTTCTCTTGTCTTGTCATTTGCTACGTGGGAGAAGAGACTGATACCCATGAATAACCTGATCCTATGAGTTTTGGCTTTGGGTAGGCACAGAGATTCCCAACAAGAATGTGGGGGCTTTTGGTAGAGTTCTGGTGCTGTTGTTGACTTGTCAAGGTGAGTTCATCTTCATAAATAACTTGGAAACCTCTTCCCATGTAGATCCAGTGCATGAATTAAAGACAGAGCAGCACTGCCTGCTTCTGATTTTCTTGAGTTCAGTTTTCACTGCAAAGTGGGGTGTTTTTCTGGCTGTCAGAAGGTGAGCACCAAAGTGTGCAGGTGGTGGGAAGCAGAGAGGGATGGGATCCAGGGTGAGGTCTCCTTCCAGTCTTGAAGGCCACCAACAAGCAGCATGTGTAAATCAGGATATCAGAAGTGACTGGGGCCCAAAGCCTCATGGTCTCTAATTGGGCCACACATAAAATAGAGTTTCAGATTGAAGGCCTTTTGGAGCTATGATTTAGAAAGGCAAATCCATTATGGTATCTGATTATGACACTGGCATTAAAAGCACTGTGAACCTCTAATCGATGAAGGTTAATTTATTTAGACCATAAACCAGGAGTTAATTTGAAAGGGGCTGTGGTGGAGCAGCAGCTGAGATTCCAGCCATCCCTTGTGTGATGCTGGTGGGGTGACAGGAACATGTTGGCCAAACTGAAAGCAGAGACCACAGTTCTACTGACTCTGTAGAGCTCTGCCTGTCCTCTGTCTCAGCTGTGCTGACTGCAAACCACGGAGATCTTATTACAGAAAGATGAGAAGCTGAGTCTCAGATGAGCGTTATCTCTGATTTGTCCTACAGTGGAGACTGTCCCTCCTTGGGCATATCAGGATCCCAAATCATGGTGAGAGTAGAGTCCTGTTTTCTGAAATGTTTCCCTCTGAGCACACACTGGTGTGGCTCAGTCCTCCAGCAGATACTGATGTACATTGTGCCCACACCAGAAACCCCTTAGGTAGATGTGGCCAAAGAGCATCAGGTCTGAAGAGGTTTGGAAGTAAAGGGTCATAGCAAGTAGCTCTGGTCGAGAGGAGTGATTTACAGCTCCTGGCTCCTACCTAGGGGAGTGCTGAAGTGGAAGAGATTTCCTTAGCCCGTCACTTTTATTTTCCTTGGTTATTGTTTAAAATGCAGAGATTATGGGGTCAAACTTTCCCAGCCAATATTTTTCCTAATGAAAAATGTAGTAGGGTATGAGTCAGTGATTGAATCTATATGGTGAGTGTTCCACACTACAGTGATTTCCACAGACAGAACTTCAATAAATCTTGTTTTCAGAGAAATTATATGAGGCTGATGCTCTATTTTTGCCAGTTTAAGATCACTTTACCCCTCTGCTGTGCTCTGTCCAAGTGGAACTTTCTTCCAGATGAGCTGAGTCTTTCCTACAGCAATGCAAAGATCCTCATGGCTGCAATGTGAGCAGGGCAGAGCCATGAAGGTGGCCACTGAAGTCCCTTTGGGGCCACTCCACACGGCAGTGTGGTTCTGGGGTTCCTTTTCCAAAGAGGACCAAAGGTGCTCCTTAGACTGAACAGTACCACTGTCTCTCAATATTCCAACCTGAGTTCTGGAAACCCTGGGGACGTCGTCCTTCCCTTGGGGAGTGAATCACAGGCATTAATAGTGCTGCTCCTGCTACAGACTACGTGGGACATCCATCAAAGAGCTGTATTTGGTGAGAGGCATGTCTTTGTCCTTCCACCACACACAGTCCTGTCAGTATTATTTAATGCTGGAGCTGCCACGGCCTCAGTCAGCGCCCCGCCGTGCACTGTGCGATGCGGTGGCAGCCCTGTCACCCTGCACGTGCGTGCCTGCAAACCTCTCCAAAGTACTAATAGCATTAGTATTGGTTGGATGGATGGGAGAATTCTTCAATATCCTCTCTCCACTCAAGCTAGGAGCTTTTTCCTGATTTCCATCCCGTTTGGTGTTGCTCATCGGGGAGGCAGATGCACGGGGGCAGCTTGATCCCCATATTGACTGCCCTGCTGTCGAATGCCTGCACCTGCTCAGTGGATTTGGCGACAGCCTGTGTACAACCATATTTCACAGCCTGCCCATAGGATCAATATGACATTTCCATTCATCATTGAATATGTCTTCTTTACTTTGTGCTGCATAAATCAACCTTTCAAACGTGGCTCCTGGAGTAAAGAGTTGATCTCAGAGACCACTGACCAAGACGGGGGCTTTTCTAGGTAGCTTCTGAGTTATCATGTGCTGCTGGTGTAAATGGTACAGGCTTTGTGAAATCAGGTGCCCCTTGCAGATGTTGGGGGAGTTTTAAGCTTCGTGCTGCCCCTGCATGCTCTTCCAGTTGCTCAAAGCAGGAGGAACACACTGTAATAGCATCTGCTTGCCCCAGGGGTTGGGAAGGTACCAAGACCATTTGGTATGAGGTTGTGCTGGGTTTTTGACCCCTTAGACTGATCCCAAACCAGCTTGGTGTGAGCAAGGTCAGGTGCAGAGACACTGAGCTCAAGCTTGCCCTCAAGGTGCTGTTGACCTATACGCTGGAGGGCAAGTAGTTCTTTCTGCCAGGGTGAGTTTCCCTGCCATCTAGGGATGGACCAGGAAATGTGGGAGCCATTACCTCCCCAGATAAGCACAATTCCTGCTTCAACCCACCTCCAGAGAGGTCTGGAGCAGGCTGGAAAAAGCCCCTTTCTCACCTTCTTCATTAGATGTGACCCTGGAGAAGCTGGTCTGTGCTCATGTGCTTCTTCTCTGGACATGGATGTCCAGCACCCACACCTGCTTGTGCAGCTCTGGCTCCCATAGTGAGGGAGAGTGTGGGACTAGGATTGCTCTGCTGAAATGGTGGGGAAGGACAAAAAAGCACCCCATCCTTGGTGACACACAGGCGCAAGGATGGTGGATGCATAGGATCCAGAGGATGTTTGGGCAGAAAGGTATGTTCAGACCTCTCTCACAGCCCTTGGTGGGAGCGGAGACAAAGGGAAGGACTTGAAAGGTGCACATGGAGCTGCCTCTGCAGCATGTTCTGGTCTCCCCCATGCAGAGTGGAGCCCTCCCCGTGCGCTGGCTTTTTGTCAGCCAGCTCCCTTGTCCCTGCCACACACACACACATTTTAGCACTGTCTGCAAAGGAGTTTGGGAATCGATATTGCAATTGTGTTGTAAGTGAATTAGTTATAGATCAGCTTGGGGTAGGATTAGCTTATAGATCAGCAGGCTGGCAGGTGCAGGGAAGGAGTGCAGGCAGACAGGCACGCACACACATCCCCCAGCCTGTGTGATCCCACCTCTAGTGCCCAGCAAGGAGAGGAGGGTGAGTCAGGGCTCTGCAGGCCCGAGACTGCTGCCCTACAAAGTGCTGCTGTACTCTGGCATTGTAGGCAGGTGAATGCTTGCTCCTGGCTTTTGCAGTTGTTGGGACAGTGGGGCAGGGCTTCAGAAGCAGCAGAGGTGATGTTATAGCCCAGTCCTGAATCTGCAGATGTGGAACGAGAACTTCTCAGCTGGCTCCATACAGTCCTGGCCTCATGGCTTACATCCTTCCTTCAAATGCCCACACCTCTGTCAGGAAGCTGCTGGGGACCTTTATCCCAACACTTTTGCAAGAAGTGCATAAAAACACCCCAAAGACAAACCAGTCCTCAGAGATTTCCTTTTACGTTTCTCAGAGATTGAAACAAATTGCTTTTGTAGTTGTCATCTGCACACCCGAGAGCTTGACTCTAAGTGACCTGGCATGAAAGCTGTATCCTCACGCAGGGCTGGGGAAACTGAGGCACCGATCATAAGCTGCTTGCTACAGCCAAAGTGGCTGATTCAGTGTATCCACACAGACTGTCAGCACCAGTCCATACACCACCAGTCCTGGACCCCACTTCTGGTGCGCTGCCCACTTCTTGAAGTCCCACTGAGACCCTTGTCATGACTCCAGAACAGTCTGACTTCTAAAATTAGCCCAGTGCCTGGGTCCATGCTCAGGGGTTTTCCCTTTAAATAATCCCCCTGCCTCCCCTCCTGCTTTTGCTTTGACCAAGCATGCTGCAAAAACAACTTGCTTCTAAAATAAGCATCTCCTCTAACTCCCAGTTTAAACCTGAGTAGCCGAGCATGACATAGCGGAGTTGGGATGGCAGCTGTGCCATCTTTCAGGCTACCTTTCAGTGCAATGGCACCTGGAACAGCTGGGGCAAGCACTCGTGGGTTAGGGCAGTGTGGGCTTCAAAGGGGATCGGGGATCTGCTGGGAGTGTAGTGGGATTATGGGGTGTGAGAGAGTGTCCTCGCAGTAGTGGATGCTGCTGGACAGTCCATCTTCTCTGAAGAGCACGTTTGACACCAGGACGTGTTCATTTGGTGAGATGAAATACAGGCAGACCTCTGAGGAATGCCAGCCCTCTGGGCAAGGGATAGTGAAATGACTTTTCCCTGGCACCTTGTGCTGACTTTCCTAAGTAACCCTGTCTCCATCCTTCTTCTCCTTATGTCAATCCATTTTTCAGCTGTGGGGCCAAGTTGCTACAGCTCAGTTTACACCCACAGGATTTGAGCTGGGGCCAGATCCCAAGATCAGTTTCAGTCATAAATCTGGAGTAGTTCCACTGAAGTCAGGGAAGTTAATTCCAGATTTACACCCGGTGGCAGTGAGGTGGGATCCGGAGTGTCATTGGCTTTGGGAGTGAAAGGGGTAAAGTCTAGAGAGGATTTACCCTGGCAGGTTGCAGTGCTCGACCCCTGGCAGTGCCTGAGTATCTGTGGCTGGAGTTATTAGAGCAAGCCTTCTCTTTATTATTTGATATAATCTACTGCTATCCCACCGGGTTTCCCTCACTCTGCACTCTGGGAAACCGAGTGGAACTGACCCGAATAGGAGGATTACAGGCTCCAAATGGAAACGGTTGCACCAAGCCACCAAGCGGAGCTCCTTGCACTGAGCAAAGAGGGCGGCTGACAGCCTCAATGACATGCCAGCACTTAAAATGCTGGATGATGGATGAATGTCATCCTGCTGGGAAGGGAAAGGGGGGTAGGGAATAGGGGGGTTGGGGGGGGCAAGGAGGGAAGGGAATCCAGCCCGGAGGAGCCAGAGAAGAAGAGCTGGCACCAGAGTTGACGTCCGCACTGATCCTCATCCGTGGGCTGTGATTCATGGGGAGAAGAGAGGGCTGAGCTCCTGTCCGCGGGCCCCACCGCTTTCTGCACGCTGGATTGAAATGTTGCTGCTGCTGGCGGCTCTCTTGCTCACAGCACAGGCACATGCACAGATGTGTACATTTCTATATGCACACATAGGACACGGAGGAAGAATGTTTAACAGATGTGTGTGAAAAGGTGTGTATATTTATATAAACACCTCTCTCTGACACGCATATGCATGTGAGATTTCCTCCAAGAAACTTCATTAAAGGCCATCCTTGTCCCCACCTTTCACTGTATATTATAGTTCATCCACAAATCACATATATTAAATGATTAAAGGTTTTTTGCTAGTTTTTTTTTTCCCCTGTATTCTCCAGATGTCAGGGGATGTCAGTGATATGGCTGCATTACTCAGAATATTGCAGTCCTGTCTCCTGAGTGCCTGAGCAGGGGATTTCTCTCTCTGTCTCCTGTTGTATTCCTGACAGCAAAGTAATTTGCTTATATAGATTCTGGCAACAAGAACAACGCAAAGCCTGGCTGCTTGACAGTGTTGCATTTTTACCTCGAGGTTGAACAGATCCAGTCTGAAGACCTCTGGGATTCCTCTTCAGGGGTGGTTGACTCCTGGGATTTGCTCCAGCATTGGGTGACTCTGTAAATGGGACCACGCTGGTCCCTTCCCACAAGGGCTGGTGAAAGGGGTGCTATTGTTGGCTGTGCCCTGGGCTGAGGGCAGAACAAGACCTTTTCTCTGGGTAGGGTCCAAGATGCTTTTCTGCTCAGAACCTCATACTGCAGGCACAGCACACCACATGGGGCCCCCAGAGCTGTTCCCAGAGACACAAGTCCTGGAATGACCAAAAGTCCAGAGCTATTCTGCAAAGACATGAGGACTAGCCAGCGGTGCCTCAACATGCCTGTGAAAGAGCACACGTTGTCCAGGTGCATGAGCACATCGATGCTCCAGCAGCTGGTGCTCGCCCAGGCAGCTGACATGCTGGGAAATGAAGCAAAATCCATCTCGGTGCGTGCAAGTCGTGGCTCTGCAAGGCCAAGGGGGCAGAAGAGGGGGCTAAGCCTGGGAGCAGAGCCCCGTTTGGGGCAGGTGTGACCCCCAGGAGCGGCGGAGTTCGGGCAGGCAGCGCTCCGGGCCCCGCGCAGCGCTGACCCCAGCACCCCCGGGATCCATCCTGACACCCACCTCCGACAGCAGCTGCTTAACCGCGCACAGCAACCCGGCACAGCAGTTTCGGCAAGAGAGCGGAGAAGCCTGCATCCAATTGAAACCGCAGGGGGGATTTAGGGAGGCAGAAGGTAATTTCCCGAGCTGGAATATGGCCAGCATACAAGGACTAATATACTGGCTCTTGGGGAAACAGCCATGGGATCTTGGCTTGCTGAGAGTCATCCCGATCTCTGTTTTAAGTCAGATCTGGAAAAAAGGAAAATGAGACAAAGGGAAAAACCCTTCCAAGATGCCAGGGCTTTGGGGCACTGCTTAAAGCTGCCCTCACCACAGGGAAGATTTTCCTGGAGGCAAAGCTGCCAGGCATCCCCAACACAGAAGGATCTGGCAGCTGATACATGCCCCCTTGCCCTAGGGCTCCCCCATGCTCCCAGATGTGGCCAAGGAGTGCTCTGGCTCCCAGGAGGGAAGCAGGGTGCTAATGTCCATCAGAAGCATTACACAAAGTATTGCTGTAACCTGGTCATGTCCTTACGCCAGTGTTTCCCTCTGCTGGGAGATACCAGGGAGGCTCAGAAAGGTCTCATGTCAAAGCAAATTTGGGGATAGAGGGCTGTAGGCTAGTACCAAGCAGCCCACACTGCAGCTTTGGAAAGACTTCTTGGTTGTGTCCAAAACTTATGCCAGCAAAAAGGTAACCTGCTGCAGAAACACCACACAGGGTCGAAACTGCTGCAGAGAGGAAGGGGTGGGAATAGGGGCAGCTGGTGGCCAGAGCAGTAGCAGTGTGCACTGGCAAATGCTGCTCCCAACACAGGCAGCTCCCTTGCTCTTGGTATCTACCATTGGGAAGGGATCCCACGCACACCTTGGTACCACAGAGCAGGCAGGAAGGAAAAGCATCCCTGACGTGCGGGGGCAGGTGAGGGCAGGCTGCCCTGCAAGCTGGCTGAGCTCACATCCCCAGCTTTTGTGCTGCTGCTGTGGTTAAGTGCTTTTCTCAGGCAGAGCAAGACAACCCCAACCTGTGCTTGTGTGAAGCCATCTCAGCGAGTGGTGCTGAAGTGCTGGTCTAATGGAAGTGAGGGCTGGGTTAGCCCTGCTGGGGCAGCCCAACAGCTTCCTGCCTGCGGGAAGGAGAGAAAAGACCTGCTTTAAAATTTAAAACATTTGAAAACAGCACTGGAAGCACTTCTTGGTTAAGAATTATTGCTATTCCTAGTGTGGCTAGAAAAGCCTGAATGTAAGCTATAGGATTGTGTGTCTTTAATCAGTGTCTGCAGCAGGTTAATAGCTAGTGCTCTCCTCACCTTTACAAGTGATCCTTTCAGGTCATTTTTTTCTTATGGCTGGGCTCCCCATGATCTGCCTGCCGGCTGGCAAAGACTTTTTGCATCATCCCCTTGTCTGTTGCTGCGACAGGGCAGGGGATAACAAGCAGCAGCCCATCTCACTGCCCCATACATCACGGCCAAGATCTGTATTCTGACAGTCGCATTTTGTCTCCTACTTTCTGAGCAATGTTTCCTCAGAAAGTCAGGAGACAAAAGTATCCTCAGGTTTGATTGAAGACCCAGGGCAGGCAGACACATCCTCCAGACCACCTCGGGAGATCTGGTTGCTGGGAGTTGTTGTATTCCTAAATTCTATCAAGGGAGAGCAAGAAAGCTGCCAGTGCAGCTTTGCTTTGCTGTGTGGTCTCGCTGCTTCACCTCTTCACTCACTTATGTTCCTGCCTGCTGGCAGCCAGGAATGAAACCAGCCAAGACCTAACATTAACAAGCCCTGACCATTGCATTGTGTACAATAAGAGTTCGGTCTCTTGTGGCTGGGGTGACTGGGCAGCACCCCTCACGGATGGAAAACCAGAGTCACTGTTCACATGAAGCAAGTGGTGAGCCACAGCATGGGTTTGGAGGAAGCAGGGAGATTTTAATGAGAAGTAAACCAAAGATCCTGCCAGGACCTGTGTATCATCGATTCAGTGGCACATCTCTGTGCAGTGATTTCCCACAGAGCTACAGCCTGCCCTTGGAGCTCAGAAAAAGATAATTTCGGCCATTATCAATAAAGTTCTTGGTGGCAGCCTCTTGCCCAGCTGTGCCTTCCCTGATGAACCAGCTCTGTGTTTCCCAGCCTGGCAGAGAAACCAGCTCCCAGTCTTTCCACTGTCCCTCCAAGGAAGGCATGTTCCAGGAGCAGGGGAAGATGCAGCTCCGTCATGCTCAGTGGGAGAAGTTGTGTGCACGCGTTTCAGAGCAGGATTGTATCGGCTGCTTGCAATTCTCTGAGGGTCCCGTGTGTTTGCAAATGCAGCTCTGTCAATCAATAAAAAGCAATCACAGTAATGAAGTATCAAATAGGAAGAAAAGATTTCAAGCTCTACATTGTTGAGGGATTGGGGGTTTTCTTTAAATGAGGCAAGAGAGGCTGGGAAAGCAGAGCCCATCAGGGATGACAAATCTGTTTCTTTTGCATGGGGGAAGTGGCAGGACTGCAGCCCCTCCAACCAGATCCAATGACAAGGGAAAAGTTGAGAGAGGACCCCCTTTCTGCAGACACAAAGGACAAGCCAGTGGCGGCGACTTTCTCTCTGAAAAGTCACGTTTGCCAGGGGAGGCTGTGAAATCCAAGACGCTCCCAAGAGCTTGTTCCCTTCCCGTCCCCCCAGTCTGGGGAAGGGAATCATTCTGATTTTGTTTTTATTATCGTTATTCCCTCCTGGGTGAGTGCTGGGAAAGTGGTGAATTTTGCAGCTGCCCAAGAGTCAGTGGGAAGGGGAATGTGAGGGATGCATGCCAGAGCAAGGGTCCCTTCTCACCTTTTCCCTGCCTTCCCACGGGACAAGGCATAACTGAAACCAAAGCATCTTATTGTCTTTGACCTCCAACTCAGTCACTCCACACAACCTATTTTCCCCTCAGCAGGACCTGTGGGGTAGCTTGTAGCATGCAAAGGCAGCAGTGCCCCAACCATGCAGGAGTGTGCTGGCTGCATTGGAAAAGGGATGAGAAAAGCTATTTACCTCAGCAGCTGTTTAGAAAGCAAGTCATAAGCTGCCTTATACTGGAGGAGAAGTTGCTGGGGACCCTGGTTAGCAAGGCTGGTTAGAGATGGGGAGCTCCCTCCTGCCAGTGTTTGCCAAATTAGCCCGTCTTGCCAAGGCAAGGCTGGTCCTAACAGGGCTTTTTTTTTGTGCCTTTTTTAGAGGTAGGTCACTCAAGTCATCTTCTGTAATTAAACCTTACACAAACTGTAGCAGTCTTTACCTGCAGCCATGCAGTCTCCAATAGGGCAAGACTCTTTCCTGCCATAGCAACATCAATTAAAAAAAAATCAATGAGATCTCTACCTGGCAACCAAAATCTCCACTGATCCACGGAGATAAGGGCTGGATGTGACTGCACGAGGTCTGAGAAGGCTTGAGACTGGGTCTGGGATTGCTGGGAAGGGATGTAGGTCAGTCACACTCTGTTCCATGTCTCTGATGTCAGCTTGTAAGGAATTTCAAGGAGTGCTTCATAGGTATGAATTCATTACAACCATAACCCAGAGAGGTGAGTAAGGTAGCGACAGGGACACATCCACTGCCACTTTTGCGGAGGAGAGAGGCTCAACGTCCTTACACCTGAACTTTCTGCAGGGCAGCTGTAGTCCCTGCAGCAGCTTCACCTCTTGCGTCTCCTCCCTCGTGCTCACTCTCTTTGCTTTGCTTGTACTGATTGCCAGAGAAATACCTGTCACAAACCCCCAGATTCTGATGGCCTTTGAAGCTACCGACGGCGTGAACCATTGCAGTGGCAGGAGGGAATGGAACAGCCATGGGCTGTGGGGGCCTCACCAGTGTCTCCCACATGGAAAACAGTCTAGCAGTATAACTTGTGCTGTCGCTCCAAAAGTGGCACAGAGAACAAAACCCCCTAATTTATTTGATGTTCTAGCAGAGCTGCTTCTTTAATCAGGTGGCAGCACCTTGGTCTTCAGTGCTGCAGGCCTTGAGTACAAGGCAAGCTGCTCCAGCTGGGGACTAGCTGCAACTCTTTCTCTGGCCATGGCATCACTGCTCAGCCCAGGGAGATGTTGCACCTGCCTGCCTCGAGCCTTAGCCCTCTGTCAGCAAAGACCTTTTCCCAGAGACAGGGTCAGCTGCTCCTCCCATCCTCTGTGGGCTTTGTCCTCACTGGGGAGATGCAGATGTGGAGGGAAAGGTGCCCTCTTGGCAGGATGGGCATAGCTGAACAGGTGCTGTCTAGAAGGCATCTGCTTGCCTTTCCAGCAGAGGGAAGAAGACAGAAAATATCACTCAATTCCAACTTTCTTAATGGAAGCAACACTTGCCATTGTTGTCCACCTTTGTCAAATCAAAGAGACAGTGAAGGGATCACCAAGACAGTCCCAGTGGTCACCGGGCTTTTAGTAAGGTTCTGACCAAGATCAGCCCTGGTTTTGTTGGGTACTCCTTCCAGCCCAGCAAACAGCCTCCAGCTCGGGCCATAGGAGATGGGAGGAAGAAAAGAGGACAGATTTATTCAGTGAAATTAATGGAGTGACACTGAGTGTTAATGGCCTATTTACCAACATCTCCTCCACTGTCTTTCACTTAGCCTGAAAAACTGCCCTGCCCTCAGCTACGCCCATCACGCTTTCCCCCCCAGTTTGTTTCAGACTCACAAGGAAGGACCCTTCTCTAACGGGAACCCCAGAGCCAGAACCCCACAGAAGACCTGACTCAGCTTACCTGAGTGTCTCAAGCCAACGTGTTCTCACTCCCACCTTGTCTATACATGCTGGCAGGAAAGATGAAGTTGAACAAACCATTTACACGCCAAGTGGATTAGCCAAATTGTGTTAAACTCCCACAGGGATGTCCTTGTTCACAGCCTTCATTTGATTTCTCTTTCAAAAGCCCACCAAGCTGAATGTGATTATGGCCTCTTAATCCTGCCTGCATGTGTCCACGTGGGGTTAATGCAGCGTAATAGATGCCCTTTACAAGTGCACGCTGGTGACCATTGCTACACGGCTGAACCCTCAAGCCCAGATGTTCAGCAGATGTAAACCCAAAGCATAGAGTCTGACTGCTACTCTTTGGCCAAAAAGCTGCTCTCACATCTAAAATATGGAAGGGAAACTTCATCTTCCCAAAGCTGAGCAGCAAATCTGTGTCAGAAGCAACAACCACTCTTGGCACGCAGATCCAGACTGGTTCAACTCCTGCAGAGCCCAACACCCTTGGCAGGTCCAGCCTGTGATCAGAACTTGCTTTTTCCTGGAGGTTAGGAAGGGGTACCAGAGTCCCAGCCCCATCAGGAGTGCTGCCCTTCCAGTCTGATCCCCACTCATCAGCATCTGAAGCCCTGCCCACGAGTGGCTCTGCTGACAGGCAGATTTCTTTGTGAGAGAGCATCACTTTCCTAAGGCAGAAGCTACAACCAAAGTGTCATTGCAACCAAACAGCAACAGTGGAAATCCATAGAGCTGCTCAGCTAGGTATTGCAAAGCTGTCTGGCACTGCCCAGCCAGGCATGGGAGACTGTAAAACACATGCAAAGACATTAGAGTTGTTGCCTTTTACAAATAAGGAGCCAAACTGATGTTGCCTTCAAGGAAAGAGGGCCACAAAGGGCAGAGGGAGGCATTCCCCGAATCCATCCTGTGAATCACACTTAAAAACAAACCCAGGACTTGGTGCAGCAGGATTTGCCCTGTCCAGAGCACCTCTCCCTGTTTTCACAGAAGAAACCACCCCAAGCCATTCACACATTTACAAGGAAGTTTGCCACAGCAAGATGTGCAAGGTGCTCCATTCAGGGAGAGAAACCTGCCATGGTTCAGTCCTATTATCAGAATACAAAACAAAACAAAACAAAACCCTCAAAGACCTTCTTATCCAGAGACAAGGGGGATGGAACCACAGGAGGTAATTTCCATAACTCTTTCAGCCACCACTCAGAACACAAACTCTCTTTTCTCAAAGTCAGACCGCCTGCCAGGGGAGCAAATCCATTCCTCTGGTATCTCAGGACTGTATCACATAATCCCCTTAATAAAGCAATCAAGTCCCAGATTAAAAACTGTTAGATTTCTACCCTGCTGAAAGGTTTTTTTCCAGAACATCACCAGGATGAAACCTCCTTAAAATATGCTGGTTTTGCTGGACTAACCCAAAAATAAAAATGAAAAATAACATCCCCCCCAACAAGTGAACGGTAAAACTGTTATTTCCCCATGGAAACTGTTGAGTTTGCCAGAATGATATTTTCCATTAAAAATGTTTTGCTGGAGAATTCCCAACAAGTCAGGCTGCTGCATCACTGATTTTAATAGAATTTAGGAATTCTCGTTTCCCTTTATTCTTAAACTTATATTTAGGAGCAGGGATGGTTACAGATCTGTCTGCCTCCTTCACCAGCAATGCAATGTCACCCACCAAGTGACACGTTCCAAGAAATATAGCAATGAAAACCTACTGTAGCTCTTGCTACAGTCGGTGCTCCCCAGGCAGAGGCATAATCTCTCAGAAGGCTGCCTCAGCTCTCAGAGCCCCCTTGATCTCCAGCCGGTTTTTTGGAGATGCTCATTTTCTTAAGCATAGCTCTAACAGTGAGGCTGTGCTGAATTCACAGATAATCAGTATCTAATTGGATTAGGAGCTGATAATATCTTTGACCTTTTTTTAATGGCTTGCCTGGCCTGGCTTTCTGCAAGGCTGGGGCTTAATTTTAGGCAGGAGTTTTCGCCACAAGTGAAGCGTGACCCTGTTAACCTCTGAATCAGAGAGGTGACCTTCCCTCTCCCCAAGCTGTTGGAGATTGTGAGGTGCACATGGGCTTCACAAATCTGTGGACAAACAAACTGAACCCACCTACAGAAGTCAGAGTCAGGACCTGATTTTCAGCCAGAGCTGTGCTGGTATTGGACTAAATCCTCAGATAGAAATGATGAGTGAAAGGAGTGTGAAGCTCCTTTGAAGCTTCACACTGTCCTGTCAGTGTCAGCTGCACAAGTCACCTCCTTTCCTCACCAGTTCCTCCACATGCAGTGTGGGGGGAAATGAATCACCAGGGCAACAAAGGATCTGCAGATTGGATATTGGGTGTTTGTGAGACAAAGGCACAGGTGTGGTTACATTTGTGTGGTTACATCTTGCTCTGGCTCACCTGGTCCCATCATTGCAGCTAAGTGTGCACTCCTACACGTGAATGGGTTCATGCCCAGACCCAGCACAGCTGAGAGCAGAGACAGTGTGTTTCTGTTACACCTAGCTCATGCTCAGCACAGACATACTGTATTTTGGGGCACTGGGATTTAAGGAGACGCAGGGAGCAGGAGGGGAGGGAAGGCTGCCTGATGAACAGCAGATGTTGGTGATCATTGGATGGAGCTGTTAATTTAACTGGAGTTTATTGAATAGCAATTAGGTTGGGGTCTCATTACTGTAGCCAAGTGGCACAAAGATGTGCTGTAAAAACCCAGGGAACAGGCATGTGCACCGGCAGAGTGACAACACTGATGGTGTATTTAGGACCTGGAGCCGTAAATCTCCTCACTTGCCCAGAGTTCCTTCTCCTGGGTGGTGCTGGCTGGAGTTTGGACCTGAACCGAGCTGCTGGGCTTGTCTCAGGATGGGAGGCTGCAAACACAAAGTGAAGGGTGGTGAGTGTGTGTACTCGGGGAGCAGAGCACAGGAGAGAAATGAAGGTCTGGAAACAGTGTCAGTGAAGAGGTGTGAGTGACAGCCTGGGTAGGACAGCAGTTCTCTCGCTCAGCCAGGGACAGGGATAAAAGCAGGACACAGGGTGGAAGAAGGGTTGGAAGTCTGTAAGATACATCCAGGTGTCCTAACCTGCCAGGGGATGGGACAGGATGTCTTGGTGCTTTAGAAAGGGCATTACCACAAAACAAGCAGAGCAGCACTACAGCAGGACAAGTTCCCATTTCATGTGGTAGTCAGAGACCACATATTTAACCACTGCTTCTACAGCCAGCTGGGATTTTTGTTTCCCACCTCTGCTGTGTAGGGTGGCCCTGACACTGACAGGGAGAGAAGTCAGTGCTCTGCTCCCGCTGAATGTGGGTATGAGATCCACTAAGCCCCTCTGCCAAGAAGGATCCAAAGGTGCTCACATCAGCACAGCCTGAGTATTTAGTGTGGATTAAACAGTGCAGAGAGGGCACAGGTGCATTCCTGTCCCTGCCTTTCAATGTCCGGTGCAGAGTAAAACCCAAGGAGAGCCAGGACTGAAAAGTCCCAAGCAGAGCTTGCTTCTAACACAGAAGACACACACAGACATGTACAAAACCACTTTCACTCTCCTAGTGACATTATTATATCCTGCTTCTGTCTTAGGGGGGAAATCAAATGATCAGAGTTAAAAAAACCCCAAAAAATTCCACTAATGAACAAATTGCCAAACTAGAGAGCAGCAGGGATTTGGAGGGTTAAAATGTTTGGGATTAATTAACTGATTAATTAAGCCCTCACATCAGCCTTCATCCCTGCAGCCCTGCTATTGCATGAGGGATGTACTGGGAATATGTGATCCTGTCAGCATGATGCAGGAATGCTGGGGGGAAGGTGCTCAGCAAGGGAATTTTACACACACATTTGTGATTGTGGGGTTAAAGTCGGCTGTGCTCTGCAGACCTCGTGTGAGACATCTTCACACCTCTGCCCTGATTGGTGTGGCTGCACATCAGGGCTGCTGGTTGCTTTGAGATCTTAAAAGAAAAACATAGTTTTCAAAAGCCAAAGGAATTTCTCTCCCCTGAGGGTGTGGAGCTTCCCTTCACTGTGCCCTGCTGTGAAGGTGACAGCAGCCCTGCTCTGCTCAGCAGCCCGTGATTCCCACCGCCTGCTTATCCTGGAGAAAGGGAGCAGTGGGTGTTGCAGTGTGGTCTCAGAGGATAGCTGTGGGGCTTTTTGCACAGGTCTCTAGCCCCATCTAAGTATTTAATGTTCAAATTGGGTGGGAGTCTTCATTTCACAAGTGGCTTATCTTACTGCATGGGAGGGAAAAAAAAGGCATAATGCTTTTAGCTTTTTCTCCCACCTTTCCTGACCCACAGAACAACCAAAGTAACCTCCCTGTGCCATGAGGCCACCTGTCTGCTTCCCATGTCCTGACTTCGTAGAAGTCTATCCACAAAACATACCATCGGTGGATCTGGAGGATCATCTGCTTCCTGGGTACTAGTACAGTTTTCAAGACTTAAAATACTTCTGTACTCAGTACTTCTAACACTTCAGCTGTTTACAACCCATGCTCTTCTCACAGTCCATGGGTTCAGTGTCTGGAAGGGTGCAAACGACTTTGGTTCATTAACAAGACCTGGCCTGGGCCCTTCTCTTGCAGTTTTACAAAGCTATGACAGCAGATCTCTTGTACAAGAGATCAAGAACAGCTTTGCAACCCTTCCCATCAGAGTAAGTGAGAAAATAAAGATACTAATATTGGTCTGTACACACAAGAGTTGATCATGAATCTGCAGCAGGTATTTTTATGTAGAGCACAAGCAAGAAAAAGAGAGTGGTTACAGCAGGGGATAGAGTATGCCCAGGCAGATTAAAATAGCCTGCCTTGGAGATATCCTTCTGAGAGTGGATGACACCAGCTTAGCCTGTCTCACATGTGTTTGTTTTGCTGGGTGCAAGCACAGCAAAGGAAATGGCAACCGGAGCTCAGCCCACCACTGCTTCACAGCTTCACACTATAAATAAGGCATTGAGCTCTTGCACCCACCAAATTCTTCCCTGCCTTCCGGTCTATGGCAGTGTAGTGTCTGGGCTATGTATAGCATCAGCCCCTTTGTGGTATCAGGTGTTTTCTCCAAAGCCCTGGCTCCCGGATTCTGGGGTTACATGGTCAGCTCTGGATTTTTTTCAGAAAGAAACAAAGCAGATGCCAGAAAGAAAAATTTAAGATTAGAGTCCAAATGCATCTAAATAGACAGAGCTGATCTGTTTTGCTTAAGAACTTCTTATGGGGGAAAATGTGGTTATCCCAGCATCAAGATCCTTCTGAAGAAAATATTTTGATACAGGTTTTTTATTTTCTGATCAGGAGAATCAAAGAAACAATACAAATCATTCCAGCCTCAAATTCTCAGAGTGAGCAGCAGGCTTCATTTTAAAATATGATATTTCCTCTTCCCAAGTTACATTTCCAATGGCAAAAGAGATTTTTCTTGGTGGTGTTTTCACTTTCCAGATTCATGATTTAGCGGCAATCTGCAGTTTGGCGATTTTTTTCTTTTGCTTTCTGACATTTCAACTTTTCTTTCTGATTCCCCACTGAGAATGACTTGGAAACACTAAGATTTCCAGCGAGTGAGAGTTTCTGTTTATTTTCCTGCATTGCCAGGCTGACAAGACAGAGGGTAAAAAGAAGCTACTCCAAGTTCCAGGCAGAATGTCTTGGTTCTGTGTATGTTGATTCTTGGTGCTGGCTGCCTCAAAGGCCCTGACTCTGTCCCAGGAGAGCACTGTGAGTGTGTTGAAGTACCACAACAGCCCTCCCTGGGAGCTCTGCCTGCAGAACACCTTGTTGCAAAGGCACAGGGCTGTTCTGCAGAAGATGAACAATTTCCAGATTGCAAACCCCACAAGTGTCTCTGTTCATTTGCCACCCGCAAAGGAGATTAAACCACGGTTGGAAGAAAGGTAATTTTCATCAGGTGTCAAATAGGTGGCACAGGCTGTAAAGTCTGCAACATCCACACATGAGGTCAGGTGGGCTCACCCAGCAAGATGAGTAATTTCTACTGTTCTTGGGGTGGGATTCTTCAGCAGCTGAGCTCACCTGGGGGCACGAGGCAGCTCTTCCACAGGGCATGGGCCTGAGCTTTCCTGGGAAGAGAAGAGACTTCTTGTCATTGGGTGCTGAGCAGCAGCACTACTGACATGCTTGCTCTGTCCATTCATTCCAGCCATGCCTCTGAGGATCCTCATAGTCCACACAGAATTACACCAAATTCTTATTCTTCATGAATTTACTGTGATGGCAGCAGTGCCTGGACAACCCCAGGGAGATGCTGGTCCAACTGCTGGAGCCATTGCGTATCTCCAGGGCACCAGACAGGTCAGGATCTAAGAAGAGAAGATGGATGCACAGTGCAGCAGAAAGAAACACAGTGACTCCTGTTTCAGAGGCAGGAGAAATGGAGCAGAAAAAAAGATTAAGTCCTGGACTCCCCCAGAAAGTTTTGCTGATGAAAGTTTGGGTTTATCCATGAACTGGCAGATTTCCCAGGTATGAGTGAACCAGGCAGCAGGGTCAGGCCTCCCTCTTTGCAATCCCTGGCTCCACTGTCTTTGGGAGACATCTGGTTTTAATACATCCTGGATGGGCACCGAAATGGGCAAACTGCTTTTCGTCCCCATGGCTCTCAAGCTGCAACTCCAGCTTCCCTGTTGCCCTGGAGAGGGCAGAGCTGAGGGACTGTTGGTGCTGGTTGGAGTGTCCAGCCCCATGCAGGGAGTGTGGGTGCAGTCACACTGCAGATGGGGTGCTGGCGACAGAGAAGTTCTCCTCACCCAGAGAAACTTGGGGATGCCAGCCAGGATGGCCTGAAGAACTTGTAGTGCATGGTGCATCAGAATAGGGGTGAAAGGAGGCAGCAGGCTGCTTCAGCCTTGAGCTGGACAAATGAATGCAGCAAATGACCTTGCTGATCTGTTTTTGGGTAGAGCAGGAATTTACACGATCTGTGAGAGGTACCAGTCTGGCAGAAGTTCAGAGCAGCCTCTAGAGTATGCTCCAGCACCCTCTGCACGACCACCCAAAGTCACCATCGGAGCCTTTGGGCGGCAGGGATGGGTGACAGCAGACAGCCCCCGGCGAGGGAGCGCTGTGCCGTGCGATTTGGGGGGCGAGGAGGGCAGCTCAGGAGCTGACTCGAGAGGATTCTACCGCGAGTCAGAGGCAGGATGCTCTGAGCGCAGGGCTGCAGGCAGGGGGGAGCTGCCAGCACAGCCTCCCGGCGCAGGGTGCTGACACTTCTTTTTGTTCAGCCTGACAGCGAGCACCTGGTGCCCCACGCGCGGAGCCGGCGGCCGCCCGCGCCCGCAGCGAGCGCAGGCACACACAGGCGCTCAGCCCCGCAGCTTGGAATCGATGCAAACATATGCTGCCATTAATGTGAAAATCACTTCTGCAAACATGAGGGTCTCTCTATTCATGGCCTTCCCCTCTCCCTGCAGGGAGGAGGGGGGTCAAGTGCAGACCTTTTATGTGAAATCCCTGAAAGGGACAAGGGGGAGAGAGGGGGAGATGGATGGGGCTGATCGTGATAGGGAAAGCAGGACAAGAGCCCAGAGTAACACACAGGAGCTGCTCTCCTGCCATGAACTGTACTAAATCTGCAGTGTTGCCTTCCTTTCTCTCTAGCCAAACACCTCGCTGGGGCTGCCAGTTTTGCCCTTGCCTATTTCTGAAAAATGCAGGAGGGGGCTCTGTAGAATGGTGTGACCAGATGCCACAGTGATGGGTGCTCATATAGGAACTGAGGGAGTAAATTTCTGAGGGGGTGGCAAGCCCCCCTTGCATGGTTAAAAATTGCTGATGAGGAGTGCTAGCTAGAGTAGTTGTGGTGACCAGCATTGGAGTTCCCCATCTTACCCTAAAGCACAGCATCTATTTTGGCCAGTTGTGATGTGCACGGCCACATCAACGGAGGCTGCTTATCCAAATGCTGCTTCTCTGCCTCATTGCAGTGCTTCAGTCTGCTTACTGCAGACATTTACAGCAGACTCCTCTCCCCTCCTCTTTGGGCAAAGGGGCTTCTCTGATATCCCCTATACCACTGCCCAATGGCTATGAAACACCTTGAGTTGCTTTGCCCCAACAGTGGCAGTGTGGATGTGGGTGGACAGGTTTAGCTCACAAAGCATCAGGGGTCTGTAAAACAGCTTGAAGGGCTCTCTGTGAATCTGAATGAGAAAAGGGACACAGCTGACATTAGAAGAACCAAATGGAGTTTCTGAACCTCTCAGTTGTTTGTCAAAGGCTTTAGAGCAACACTGTGAGATGTCACTGAAGTGCCTTGCCCCATTCTGCACCCACCTCCTCCACGAGACAGGCTATGTCCCTTGTCTGTCCTGTACAGAAACAGCTTTATGTCAGCAAGACTCTTCTATGTATCTTCAAAATCCCTGCAAATTCTCTTCTGGGCTGTCCTTGGTTGCTGGTCTGATACAAAGAATAACTTCTTCAGAGCTTGGAAAAACACCGTCTTTCTCTGCATTTTGTTTCTCAGCACTCTTTTACTTTGAGGGGGAAAATTTTCTTGGCTCGGCTTTATGCCCGTCTCAGACTCATCTCAAAGCACCTGGTACTTTATAGCATCTCCATTTTGTTTCCTTGTGATGTCCTAGACCAAGCACGTGTGCTGAATTCCCCAGCATCTGGCCTTCGCCCGTATCTATCTGTTGGAAGCTGAATGCATCTCTGATTTGGGAAATCAATCACACTTAATTGAAGGGTGATTGTTTTCACATACGAGCCTGCCACATCACTTTCATCTTTATCACATTCCCTTTCTCTCTGAGTTTTGTGTGACAAGATACTGCAGAGCAGGAGGGAAGGGGTTGCTGACCTTGGACCTGGATATAATTGAAAAAAGGAGGCCAGCATCTCCCTTTCTTTCCTCAGTGGATCAGTTTGCATTTCCTTCAGCTGTGGGGCTGAGCACGTGCATATGCACCCAGAGCCATATTTAATGCAGCCCCACACACAGCTATGCTGTGTGCTGCACAGCAGAGAAGCTGGTACCCAGCGTGGCCCAGCAGCGCTGTGCCATGGAGGGCTGGCCCCTCAGTGAACCACAGCAGGGAAGGGGGAATGATGCAGCATTGGTCTGGTGTGGCAGAGAGTTTCGGGTGCCTGGTGTTTCTGGGTGACACTGAGCATCCTGAAGAGTAGTCCCAGGGAGATCAGCACAGCTTTTTAACAAAATTTTGGGGCAAGTATATTATCTGTTCTGTCTTGTGTTTTGCCTGGCCCCACTACGCGCTGTCTTGAACCAGGATTCAGTCTTCTTTTACTGGAACATTATGCTACACAGCAGGGTTCTGATTTCCTTCAAGTGCTTCCATAACACAGATGGTGCATGAGCAATCCCTCCTGGTGGGCTTTTGCGAGGACTTGTACAGTCCAGTCCCATGTGGCCACCTGTCTTGTCCCCCCACTGGGACGTACCAGTCCGAAGGGCTGATAAGCTCTCAGCTCACAGAGATGCCTGCCTTGTACCAGCAAGCTGAATTGTAAGCTGCTCCCCAGACTCCAGTTTGAAGGTCTCTATAGTATTGACTTTCTCGCACTTGGAAGTGCCTCATTTATCTTATGCTCTGCATTTGTCTTTCCTGCCAGTGTAGTAGTAAGCAACTGAAGCTTGCTGCCAGCTTTTCTCCCTAAATGATATTCCACATATGCAGACAAGGATCTGAATCAGAACTCTGGAGTCAGTCCCCACTTCTTCACTTTAGAGAAATGTATCTTAACGCAGTAGCCTTCCTTTGCAGTTTGTCTTGGGGCTTGGCAGTGAAACAGCCCCAATACCTACCTCTGAAGGCTGTGGTCCAGGGCATGTGTCCAGATTTTAGACTCATTTGTAGGCTGATTGTGTCAACAGGAAGGCTCCTGCTGGCTCTGATGGCTCTTGGACCGGGCAGCCCCAACTATCTCCAGCTTTGGCTCTTTTCCACCAGGGACAGATTTGTCTCTTCCAGATGTGGGGAGAGCCTTTCCCAGTAAAGACCCAATACAAGCCTTTAACAGACAAAGGGTCTTTTCTAGATAGCATGGAAGGAAATTTAGGTTCCTCTGGGTGGGTGGTGACTGTTTTTTCTTACGTACCTTCACCACAGGCCTCTCTTTCTGGCAGGTGCTGATGACTTGCAGCCCAGGCAGACAGGACTGAAAAGGGTAGAAGGACTGGAGTTTGTGTGATGGAGTTGTGAGTTTCATTGATTTCTAAATAAAACTTTCATCAAGACACAGAGCCCCACTTCCATCCCAGTTTTATAAAGCTCTTGTCAATCTCTGACACAGCTGCCAGGGAAAAAACCCACAGCTGCTGGCATCATTGTGAAGGTGTGTACACAAGCAGAACAGTGGGTGGGGAGTTGGATGTCTTCCCTCTGTGGAAAGGAACCAGAGCCCCAGCCCAGTACCCTGCAACATACCCACTCCCTGGCTTTCCCTCAGGCCCAAGTCACCCCACCATGCTGAGCATGCTCTGCTTCCCCTGGGGCCTGCTCTTGCCCACAGGGGATTTGTGTTTGCAATTTACTTTGTGGTGAGTGTTTGGGTTACCAATGACATTTTACAAAGTCACAGTGGAGGTGGGCAAGGAAGAGTGTGATGTTCAGCAAGGCTGGGGGTACATGGGCAGAGCTCTCTGCTGGCCCATGGATTGAATGAGATCCCTGAGGTCTCCTTATGAGGGTAGAAGGTCACCATCCTCTCCCAGACCTACTTTCTGAAAGCTGCCAGGAGTGATTCTAGGGTGCCAGCAGGACAACGTTTTGCTGCAAACTGTGTCTTTGGTGGAGCCTTCCCCATCACTGGAAGGTGGTGGACTCACTCCTCCCAGGGCTAGTGGAATCTCCTTGCCCAGAAACTGCCATATTCTGGAGCAGGAGGATGGAGAAATCAAGCCAAAAGCAATGATCCAAGCATTATTTGCCTCTTGCACAAAATTTGATGAAAACAGATGGAACATTTGCAGGTTTTTATTAAAAAAAAAAAAAAAAACAAAGCCCAGAAATTTGAAAGCAATCTTGTATTTGCTATTAGTCTTTTCAGGCTTTGTTTTTGCCTTTTGGCAAAAGATAATTGATGACATTTTCCATCATCAAAAACATTCCCCCACTGAGAATTAAGTACAAAGTTTTCTGTGTTGAGCAGAGATGAGAGAAAGGAGAAACACTTCACATTCTCTTGGTTTAGTTCAAGAGGGATTGGAGATCTACTGAGAGTCTGTCTCTCTGTCCAGCACCCAGAGGGAGCAGAGACTCTCCAGAGCACTCTGAGTTGTTGCTGTGCCTCACTAAGGTGGCAAAGTTTTCCTTTGTGACCATGAGGAGTATCTGCCATTTTAACCAGTCCTTGGGAGTCCAGAATGCCCTGAGCAGCCTTTGCTGGCTGGCAGAGGGAGCCACTGGAGCTTTCAGGGAGGACCATCTGTTCTGGAGAAAGGGAGATGTCACAGCAGGGGTGTATGGGGCAGTGGACCACAGGGTATCCTGGGGACATCCCCAAGAGAACAGGCAACACTCCAGTGGCCAAAGTATCTCATCCTTGGAAGCCTCTATACCTGCAAGAGTTGAGAGACTGGAGCCAAACGCCTTCACTCTCATCTGTCAGCAGGGATGGAGGAGCCCATGGCCTCCCTCCTCCTTCTTCCACTGCTATTTGATTCAGACATACACTGAAAAAGGAGCTGTTGGTTAAAGTAAGAGCTGCTTTTCCAGCTCCCAAAGGATCCCCCTGGTGTGACCTGCAAGGTGTTGCAATCCCTCTCTGCCACTGGCCTGCCTGTTTTTTGTCACACATGCACACACCTTCCTCCCCCTTCCACAGTGCTTATCACAAGCGTTTTGGTAGAACTGCCCTTGTCATATAAATCTAAACATAATTCTCTCTTTCCTGTTAAGCTAAAGAAAATAAACGTGTAGGGCTGTTACTGGAAGCCAAGCTGCAGGACTGCCCTAAATTCTCTTCTTATTGAGTCTGGGCTGAAAATCACTCAATTCTGCTGAGGACACACATCTATGCTTGCACACACAGGGAGGGAAGGTGGGAGGGGGAGGGAGAGAAAGAGAGAGAGAAAGAGAGAGAGAGAGAGAGAGGGAGAGAGAGAGAGAGAGGACACGGTGTGTATAAATATCTCCAGCTCTCTAGATAGTCGGCAGATTTATTCCGCTGCCAAGCCTGCAGAAAATTGACTTGTTTCATGGAGGCAGGCTATTGACACATTACCGCAAGGAGGGTTAGGAGAGAAAGCGGTGCGGCTGGCGCCCCTCTATTATACGATAATGTAATCAGCATTGTGGGAAATGACTGTGGGTAAAATGGCATCGCTGACATTTATATTAGAGGATATTGATGGCAGGAACTGTGACCACATCTATCGTACCTCCCGTTTGCCAGGATTGACACAGACGGCTCTTGTTGGCTGGATTTCCTCTCTCTCTTTCTCTCTCTCTCCTTCCTCTTAGCTCCGTTGCTCGCTGCTGTCACTGCAGATAGATAATTGAAAAATGGATCTCACCTTTCCAGCAAACAGGAGTGGTTCAGGCAATTACTGCAGAGGTTATCTACTCAATCTCGAGGCCCCTTCTCAGAGAGAGATTCAGAGGAAATTGGATTTTACATGGATGTTTTATTCTACAAGGGCTTTAGTATAAACAGGGGCAAGGAGACACCAGCAGACTGTATGGGTGAGAGTCACATGCAGAGGGGTAGAGTGAGGTTTTGACAGGGGGGGCTTGGCTGTGGATGTGGTGGTAATACCATTTGGTGGTCCTCTGCAGAATTTCTGATTTTTTTATTTTTTTTTGAGGTTGCTATTGGTTTTACTTTTTGTGTTTTGCAGGGTTTTTTTAAAGTTGAGGCTGAGAGAGGCTATGTCCACCTGCAGCCATTTGGCTACATTTTGCCCCTGGAATTTTAAAATTAAAGGGAGTTGTTCCCAAAGGAAAGAAAGGAAAAGAGAGCAAAATGCTCTGAAGATGAGAGGGCAGAGGAGAGCAAGATGTATTAAAAGAGCTCTGAAAACTGTCTGGCTCTGAAAGGAATTTCTTACAGGCAGGGAATATTGCCCATAGGCCTATTCTCCATCAGCATCCTTGAAAAGCATTATACCTTGAGGTATGTCGTTATATGAGAGGCAAAAATACACCCGTGGTCCTTTTTTACACACTGCAATGCCAGGCTTTGGGCTGAGCCTGGTGGTAATCCAGCCCTTCAAAGCAATTTGCACCTGGTATCCTTGCCCTCAGAAATTGTTGAGCCAGGGAGGCCAAAGAAGGAGGGTTGAGGGTCTTGGTGACTGTGACAGTTTCAGTGAGCACAAGGGGGCTGTGGGGTGGCCCTCAGAAAGGCTTGGCAGATGTATCTGATCAGGGACCACTTTCCCAAGAACAGCAGGCTAAAGTAGAGTCTGCCAGGGAGTGCTTGGAAGAAGCTCATTCCCCATTTAGGGAAATTCATCCATCTTTTCATGTTTTATATTACCCTTTCATAGGTAATATAAAACACGTGGGGTGTTTGCGCATGTGGGTAAATACTCATGCACATGGGTAAGAGCAAAGGTCCTTGCACCATCCAACTGGTTTTACTCCCAGCCAGTGCAGGATATGTGGGAGCATAGCTTTGCACAAACAGCTCTCGAACTGTTATCCCAGAAGGAAGCAGCAGGGATGGTTTTGCAGGAGAAGAAATTCAGCACAGCATCAGACAGTCTCCCCAGCCCCTCAGTCTCCCCAGCCCCCTCCCCAGTCCCCAGCAGAGATCCGTGACACCCATGGGTGCTGCTCGGCAGCCCTGGGTCTCCACACCCTGCCATGTGCTGCAGTCCCACTGTCCATCACCAGCTTTTTCGCACTCTCCTCTGTCTGTCCCCTGATGTCAGTGCTAGAGGTGCTCATCTCTCTGGCTGATCAAATCATTCCTGACGTGCACAGTGGCAGACTTCCTCGCTGAAAGTCTGTCTCCAGGGTCCTAGGTGAGGTCCTGCTCGCTCTTTCCCAGACAGTGAGAAGGCAGAGGTGGGGGAAGGCAGCAAGGAGGGGTAGGATGGGCTCCCCCAGCCCTCACACCTCTTCTCTCCATGATGCTGGAAGCCAGAGGGCCCCCACAGCCTATTGCCTATTCTGGCAGTGAATGCAGAGCTGGAGATGAAGCCAAATGGCTTTGAATGAGCAACAAAACCCCCCTTTTCAAGTGAAAGAGGAGATGAGCTGCTGGAGCTCAAGCCTAAGGCAGTGATGGCTGCTATGTTCCTTGGATCCCTGAGTCTGGGAGGGATGTTTTTGGGGAAGCCAAACACAAGCTATGTGGCTGATCCTAACCTGAAATTTCCCAGCATTAAGCTGGCAGGCTGGGATGGGGAGAGGAGGTCCAGGACAAGTACGGCTTTCTGTTTGCCCTCGTCCTGCATCAGTCCTGGGCTTCCAATGGTGGCCATGAGAAAAGGTCTGGCCCTCTGAAACAGGACCCTAAAGCACAGTCATCTAGGTTCTGTAGAAAGAGGCAGTCAAGCTCTCCAAAACTGGCTCATTACAAAACCAAAAGCAAACAAAAACCAAAAACCAACCAACCAACCAACCAAAAACAAACCAAAAAAGAGTCACAGAGTGAAGCCTGTAGAGTTCAAATTTTCATCTTAATTTTTGCACATCTTTTTTGAGTACTGGAAATACTGAGTGATGTGACCCTAACCTGTATCTTTAAAATCTGCTCATCTGCTTTTTGCGCTGCAAATGATAGACCAAAAGAAGGTGAGAAGAGGAAGAAGTTTTAAAAATCAGCAGCAAAAAATTTCAAATCACAGTGAAATAACACATCGGCTTCATTTCCTTCTGAATTTTTTCATTTAAAGAAAAAGGCAATGAAACGTTGCTGAAATGACATTTTTGACAAAGTGCCATTTTTCAGCATGACCTCTTGGACCCACTCACACCAGTGCTGCTAACTAGTTCTGCATTCATCAAAGCCTGCAGGAGCAGGGGGCAGAGCAGCATGTACTGATGAGCACAAATGCCTTGGATTTTCAGCACACATGCCTTGGATATTTTTTTCACCAGCACCCCCCAGGTCTAAGTCCCAGAACAGTTTTCACTGGAGATATTCAGGCTGGTCTATTGGTGTCTGTGAGTTCAAAGCCACAGAAGAAAAGGGGGTGGCTCAAAGAGTCTTCTTGGCCACCGAGAACCTTCTCTTGTGGATGTGATTTACTCCAGGGGGTTGCTTGTTCCTGACAGGTTTGTGCTGACACAGCTCTGGAAGGGAACATGGCTCCAAAAGACAGTGAGCTTTCCTTCTCCAAGGTGTTGGTCTCAGTGGAGAGCCCCAAGTTAGCACATAAAGAAATGCCTCCTGCAGAGTGCCAGAGTGAGGCTGTGCTGAGTCACACAGAGGAGACAGCAAGGCTCCTGCTTTCCCTGCTTTCAAAATCAGGAGCATATGGTGCCCAGAGCAGGATGAGATCACACTACTGCCAAAGGGCTTAGTGATTGACCACTGTGGGTTCTGAACACCACAAGAAGTCCCCTAATACATCTAAAAGCCCAGTGGTTGAGCTGGGTGTCCTGGTACACTGCCTCCTCTACAACCCCTGTAACTGCCCTGAATATGGTATTTGCTTTCATTACTTCGCCTAGATTGCTGTGGACTGTTATTGCCTACTCATAAACAGCTGCTGTGCTCCACCTTGGAGGAGACTGCATGCCACAGAAGTGGAGAGAAGCCTTTGCTGCTAAATAAGCTTTCTTGAAGTGGGATGGATGCCATGAGACTCAATTTCCTTTAAAAGCTTAGAGCTCCTTGGACAGAGGGGCTCAACACTATCTTATTAGCATTACCACAATTCTTAGTGGTTTTACTAGTATCAATCTTATTATAGACATAATATCTACTCAGGATCAGAAATTATGAAGCTTGACTAGCTGACTGAAATGCTGGGTCTCAAGCCACATTTCCCTGGTGGGCACATAGTGATTGTCCACCAATGATCCCAGCCCTACCATAGGAGAGGATATAAGCCCTGGAGATCTTGTAAAATGCAAGACACGAACATGTTGTTACTTTCGTTAATTTTCCTTGGTATTACCCTACTGTGGTGAGATATCCACCTTGGATCGAGGTCCTGCCTATCTCTCCAGCCCCAGAACAAAAAGAACTGTCTTCAAATTGCTCCCAGCCCTGATTTAGAGATGTTTAAAAGGTCCTGTGTTTTGTTCAGCTGGTGTTTAACCTTCTCCCATGTCCTTGCCCTGGCCATGCCAGCCTTTACTCCCAAACAGAGCATCTTTTGAGCTTGGCTCTCCTCACTTCTCTTGGTATGCACCCGTGGGCAGGAGGAAGGTGGGAAGGACCCATGGCATTGATCAATAACTCTTTCCTGTCCAGCCAGGAACCCAACCCGCTCAACTTTATTGCTGCAACCAGATCCCGGCTCGAGGGATGTTACGGCAACCGGCCTGGGCTGTGGGGGCCAGAAGAACAAATACCTCCCTAACAGGCATGACTTCAGCCAGCACATGCCCCGCTGCCCGGATAGCTCCTCTGACAGAGGAAGCCCCTGCGAGGATTTACAAGTCCCAACCACTTCCTGAAATCACCACTCCTGCTTGTTATCTCGCCCTCCCATCACCTGCAGGGTCCGGATAACGTTTGAAGGGAAAGGAGAGCCCCGAGAAGGAAGAGGAGGAGGTGTGCGAGTCCTGGTGATCTGGCCATTAGGCTGGGGGGTGGCAATGGACCCTGACGATGAAATATCTGAGCACTCTGGCTCGGTCTTTTTATTACCTGCAATGGAAAATGAGTGCCAGCTGCAAATCAGGGATTTCAACAGCCTCTCTGAAGGCATGTCAAGCATTTTATGGCTGGAAATACATTTAGGGTTTATTATGGGCTGCCCACTGATCTTTCCTGCATGCATACAGTGGCTGGACGCTGTTCCCACCCAGTCTTTGGATGGGAAGGCGTCCCCACAAATTGATCGGTTTTCGGATGGCAAATTGATTGGTTCCATCTGCTGCTTCTCTACTTTCTTTATCCTGAGCAAGGATTTAACCTCACATTGAGACAGGCTGGAAGCTGATTTGGAGGAGAGCCTTAGCCTGCAGTGGGATGCAGCATATGTTGCAGACCTGTCAAATGTCACACAGAGCAACACTTGGCCCATGGGACCCTCGGCAGCAGGAACAGGCTCTCTCCTTCCCAACACCGTGCCATCACCTCCTCAAACTTCAGCACTCAACATCTGTAAACTCCACACCTTCATGGAGGAGCACCCCAATCATCCAGTTCCCATGCTGGGGTCTTGGGAAAGTGAGCCAGCTAATGGGAACTGGACCACTTGGAGGTGGGAAGCTGGCAAGATAGGATGTAGCAACACAGCTTTGCAAACCAGCCTGCAAGCTCTACAGGAGCCTGGGCACAGCCTGAGCTGTTGGAGAAAACATCTCTTGCCTTCCACTTCTAGACATGCTACAGCCATGTCTTCGTTGAACCATGCACACCTCAACCAAGTCCTTCTGTTAAACCGAGTGCTTAATAGCTCCTTTCAATTTCTTATTGACTGGCCTCCGCTCTTCCCGTTGCACAAACATCACATTTTCAAACTTCCTCTAACAAAAAAATGAACAGGAATTTCCCTGCAGTGTCCTGGTGTTAAGAACTTGGATCTTGAAGGCCTGCAGAAAGTCATCACCACTGGTGATAAAACAGGAGAGGAGGGATAAAAACAGGGATGTATGTGGGGGAAGGAGAAAGAACAAAGGAAGGAAATAGGGAGGGCCACTGCAGTAAACCTGAGGAGCTGTGGGGAAGGTCAAGGTCTGCTACCATGTCCCCTGTGAGAAAATAGAGTTGCAAGGTCTCAAGTGGAAGAACCACAGTCCAAAAGCAAGCTGGGGAAAATGGGGCTGCAAATCGGTTCCTGCCCAGTGCTGTGACAGCCGTCTTGGCCTGAGCCGTGGCTGACATCTTGCCTGATGCCATGGCAACCGTTCTGGCCTGTGCCACGGCTGTCACCTTGGCTAACCCACCCCAANTCGTATCTGAATTCTCTGTGGGAATGGTGAGTCCTCCATTACACTCACGGTGCCCATGGCCCTGTCAATAAGGAAGGGCAGCAGCACTCCTCGGTGCCTTGGCTCTGCGTGCTGCTCGCTTGGCAGCCATTCTCTCTGGACATGAGGAGCGACATCGCCGCGTCCAGCCGGGGATCCCAGTGTGGATGCCCATCCCCTTGTTTACTCCTGCTACCATCTGCTGGAAGGAATCAGCCTGTGCACTTGCCGGCCGCATGCAAACTCGGTTGGGAGCCATAACGGGGACAGCACAAGGACAAGGGCAGCCCTGCAGTGAATCTGCCCATGGACAGAACAAGGAGGAGGACAGTCCTGCAGTGAATCTGCTTGCTGTCTGCCTTCCCACCCTGTGTTCAGAGGGACCAGGACACTCATGTATCTCTCCTAGCGCTGTTTAAAGACTGCAGTTTTGGAGGCTTCCTTGATTCTGGCACCATCCTGCTCCAGAGCCTGGCACAAGGCATTGGTTTGGTCTGAACCTCAGTTTCACATTTACTATTTAAAACACTAACCTTTGGTGTGGCTCAGTCCCATCCATTTGACTTACTGTGAGTGTAAACCTTGTCTCTTCCTAGATAGGTGACATCACTATCAAGATGTTCCCATCCCTGCTCCTCCCCATCATTCCCAAAACAATTCCCATTGAGCAGGGCTCCCCTGTCACAGAAACACGGCCACACCTTGAATGGGGCATGAGAGCTGCTCATCTGTGACCATCTGGGGAAAAAAAACAGTGCTGAAAGCCAAAATATCTGCTCAACACACTCTCCTGTGCAAGCTGGGCTTGGGACCGAAGACAGTCAGTACCAGGCTGGAAGCTTCTACATCTTTGTTATGGGTTGTTGAACAAACCACACAGTTTTACCCCACAGGGTATCATAAATAAGCAATGAAAAAGCAGAGAAGTGAAAAGGAAAAGTATTTGCCTACAAAAATATGCTACAAAGCAAATGAGTCAGAAGGATGTGGGCTGAACTGTGCAGGGCCTGCTATGTCTAAAAGCAAAGCTTTTATAAGGTAGGAAAAGTGATTTAAGAGTCTGCAGGTAAGCATGGGCTGCCACGTATTGTTCTGGGGAAAAGTGGCAGAATAAATATGCAAATCCTTCTTATGTGACAGCCAGAATGGTGGAAATGATTATGAAATAGACCTGAAGAAGTCTGATTAATAATTTATCCTCAAATGGAAGTTGATTCTTGGCTGAACAGCAAGGATAATAAGGCTGAGGAATCAATAAGAGCATTTACAACTCTGTAAAATGCGTTTACAAGTACAAAAAGATGGGTTGCTTTGTGGCCATGCCTTGCATGAGCTAGAAGAGAGGGAAGGGAGAGCACACAACAGAGACTGTGCAGCACTGGCCACACAGACAAACCTGGAGAGGGAGCTGAGCATCTCTGGGTCCTTCCTGCTACCTGAATGGTTCTCCACCATTAACACCTGTCCTGACAGCCCATGGAGGACACATTAATTAAGCTCAGCCACTTAGAAGGTTTACATAATGAATGCAGGGTTGACAGAGCAGTTCAGTGGTACCTTCAGCCAGAATGTGACTGTCCTCAGGGATACAGTGTGGAAGTGACTGCCCGGACACCATGCCCTTGGGTGGCCTGTGCACATCTGGCCTAGCTAATCTCTCTCTTCTCCACACCTGTATCACAGCACACATTGACAGGCAACTCACCCTGCTCTCACAGAGAAACAAGTGACCATCAGCAGCCCCCTTTGATATAAACTCTTAAAACTTCATGCCTCAGATTTCTGTAAATGTCCTCGTCAAGATCCACTGGACAACTGAAGGCTCATTGCTTGTCCACCCCACCTTCCCTGGGCAGCTGAGGAATGGGTGCCTGCTCTGTGATGTGACAAAACTGGAGGCATTTTCACATGGCCTGATTCAGAGCTGCAAGCAGGCACCTCTGCCTTGAAGCAGATGAGAAGGATGGATTCTCTCAGCTTGGCTCCAGACTCTGTGACCCAAGAAGGGACATGAACCCATGACATGTAATTGTCACAAACATCTTCCAGCCTGTGGTCCATGGGTTCCCAAAATGTCCCTGAAAAATGAGAAGGAAAAGCCACTGGGGCTGCAAATGACCAAAATCCACACTGCCCCTGGCAAGTTTTCCTTTGTGATGTCTTCTGTAATGAGAGCAGTGACATTTTGGGGGAGCAGAGGGAGGTGAGAAGGCAGCTCCCACTGGGGATGTGCCTGATACTGAGACCCTCCCTGCCTTGGGCAGGGAGTACAGATAATAGATTTGCACAGATTTCCTCTTAGTGCTGCTCCTCCCCTGAGGGCCTTTGGCAGAGCCCGGATGGCACGGTCTGTCCCAGCCGAGTGGTTCCACAGTGGGAGCATGGAGGGAGAAAAGTGAGGCTGAAGAGACCCTGAGAGACAGCCTTGCAAGACAGCTCTCCCCAAACCCTCCCAACAGATGGGTGTCCAACCTGCTGGTAAATACTGCCAGTGAAAGAGGCTCCATCCCTTCCTGACAGCTTGTTCCAGGGTTTGTGTGTGCTCAGAGCTGGAGGAGTTTCCTAACATCTGACCTAAATCATGCCTGCTACAAATGGGGCCTTATCTTGTCCCCATGCTGAATATGGAGAGCAATTCATCCTTATCCTTGCATAAATACCTTATACACAGAAATATATTTTACTTTCTGCCTTCTGGTCCTTTCCTTTTCCAGACAAAATAAGCCCAGTTCCTTCAATTTTCCTTCCAAGGTCAGATTTTCAGCTTTTATCTTTGTTACTGGTGCCAAGGAGTGGCATGCAGCACTCTGGGTGTCCCACCTGCTGTGAGCAAAGACAAATAATCAGCTCTAGGATGCACTCCTGGTCTTCCTCCTCACAGGCTATCAGCAGATGAGAAATGGAGAGGAGCTACAAGGATGGTCAGAGGATTGACACTGCCAATTGTGAGCTGAGACCCTTCAGAAGGGGTCTGAAAGACTAGAGGCAGGATAGGTGATAGAGGTGAATGTTATTGAACAGGTAAATAAGGAATGACTGTCCACTCTTTCTTTCAATGTAAGAGCCGAGGCTGTCAACTGAAAGCAGCAGGAGAACAAACAGAAAGATAAACTCTTCATGCTATGTACAACTAACCTGAGAGACTCCTTGCCTTGGGATACATGGAGATTACCTGTTTGAAGAAATTAAAAAAGGAACTCAAAAAAAATATTGGGAAAAAATCCACAACAGCTGCTGTTAAATACAAAGCCACCATGACCACTGAAGACTGGAAAACTATTCTGAAGAAACCTCACAGCACATTGACCCCCTTTTTAAACATTAGGTGTCCCCTCAGACATGGTGCAGGATTGCGTGGACCTTAGATTTGACTGATCAGATCTTTTCGTGTTCTGGCTCACACCGTGCCTTTGTTGAGCATCCCAGAACTCTGGTTACCTTAGTGAATGACAGGCCTTGCTAAAAAATTGGTTCAGCATCAGCTGTCAGAAGGACACCTTGGCTGTCTCAGTCATCTAGAGAGTCTCTCAATGGCTGAAGAGAGGAGACCTGGGGAACATGAAGAAAGAGAGAAAAAAAAGGCATCAGTGAGTCTTGCAGAAACTCACATGAGAACAGACTGAACTTACTGATCCTATTTAGGAGTTTGTCCTGTAGCATAATACACTGTGGTCCTGGAAACATTGCTCGGCTAAAAGCTGGGCTGGGCTCATGTGGGACACTGAGGCGGGGGGATGCTGTCCTGCCTCACAGCCTTGTGTAGCCACAGCTTCCTTTAAGCCTCTGCCCCTGGACTTAAGGCAGTTTACAGTAAGATTTCACACATCCCATCCCAGCCAGGTGTGAGATCAATTTACTGTCTGGAGCAAAGGTCAAGCATCCTGAAGGGTGAGGGCCAATGCAAAGCAGTGTCTTAGCCCATCTAGGCTGAAGCTGTTGGCAGCCATGGCTTTTGTGTCTGTAATTTAAGCCTCAACAGACAGAAGGACCAAAGAAAAAACTTTGTGAGAGAGCTCTCATCTTATTTCACTTCTACCAAGTTTGGGACTGGAGTACTCAAGAGCAGGAGATCTCTCTTGATATTGAAGTCCTTCTGGCATGGGTTGAAAGATGCCTTTTGCAGGTAGAGGACACTCAAGGCTTTAGAGGCCCCTGGTTTGTAAATGGCTTACTTCTACAGCAGCTCCTTCCAGGGAACAGTGCAGACTAATCTATCACACAGCTCAGATGATGTGAGCAGCATCTGGTGAGACCCAGAGCAGGGCAGCTGAGGAGAACATGAGTTTTTACTCTGTCCTCGCACCCAGCATGTGCCTGGTGGTCTCTCTGGTTCCTTCCTTAGTAAAGATCATGGATGACTTTGTCCAGTGCTGAGACATGGCACAGGCTGTCTCCTGGTCCTCCATCTACACACATTTCCACCTCCAGGGTGCTCAAAAACATTGAGGATGATATTTCCTGTGGGAGAAACTGTGTAGCTGCTCTTATGGAGGCTGACGGCATTAGTAGGAAGGAGAGGGCAATTACTTAGATTAACAAGGCTGTAACACATGGACTGAGAGGAAGGGTGGGCACATTCGTGGGTTTTCAACACTTTATTTATTTTTATAATCCTCCTGTTTCCCACCTCCCCCTCCATGGTGTCTTGGAAGTCAAGACTGACACCTGCCAGGATATGAGAAGTCCAGACAAAATCAGAATGATCCTCTCCAAAGCAGGAGTGGAAGGGAACTTTTTTCAGCCCCCAGAGAGATCAAAGAGCCAGCTGGGTCTGGGGTTGCAGGGCTGGGCAATTCCCAGGTGCAGGAGACTGGCAAGGTGTCAGTCATGTCCCCCTGCACATGCTCCTGCAGACGCTCAGCATATGACTTCGGGGCAGCTGGTGGCAGCTAAACCTTGGCCCGCACACCCCCTTCCTTGAGAAGCATGACGGAAGGGATTAAGTGGCTTGTAAGGTGACACGGGGTTGATCAGCTCTCAGTGGCGTGGTGGGAGGGGAGAGGCTGAAGTGGCTTTCCATCTCTGCTCCCAGTCTCCTCTCCAGTCTCTACCCAAGCCCAGAAATATGTTGTCCTGCTGGACGAACAGCAGCTCCTGTATCTGTCACCCACTTTTCAGACTTTACCTCTATGCCCTTTTCTCTCTAGGGGATAAGGATTTGTCCCTCTGATCTCTTCTCTATGTCCTAAGCAGAGGCATTCCCAGTGGGGTGTCTCCAGGAGCTGGAGGTGCAGAGGAGGAAAGAGGACAGGAAGATGCTGTTCAAGCACAGATGTGACAATCAGATGGGATGGACCCTGCAAATCCCTCCCTCCATCATGTCCTTGCAGACCTGTAATCCTGTAATGCTGAAGAAAGGCTTCAGCATTGCTTAGAAGACAAGGAATGGTTTGCAGCACAAAACTCCTCCTGCATTCATCCCTGTGTCTGCTCCACCACAGGGACACAGGAGCCAGACATATCCAACCAGCTCAGCTCCCACAAGCAGATTAACCATCACACACTCCAGCACAGGGAGCTTCCCAAGGGCTTGAGGATGTTGCCTGGCTGTTAGGGAGGGAAATCTCTGAATGCAGCCCTGTGCTGAAGGTGTGAGCTTCACTGATTTTGATCACCTCTTCCTTTCCATTGGTCAGTTCTAGCATGGTGATTTTCCCCCCACAAGACACACAGAAACATTGTGGGATCCTGCCACCATCGTCAGCACCAAAGAAAGAGCTGTGCCACACGAAGAGCTCTTTCTCCGAGCACAGGTGGTTTCTCCAGCATCTTCCTGTAATCCCCTTGCTCTGCCCTCTCCTTCTTCTGCCCTCAGCCAGCCCCCTGGGCAGGCGTTTCTGGGTGACTCGTGTGCTCCACGCTGGACTAACTCTTGTAACCCCCACTGCCACTGCCAGACATAGGATGCCAGCACATGGGTCTTGCTGGCAGGGTCCTAACAGCCAAAGGGAGCAGGATTAGCAGCTCCTCTGGTACTCCTGTACTATCACACGCGCTGCCAGCTTTGTTATTCCTCTGCAGCCTTCCCACCCTCCAGCGACACCCAGACTTTCTGTAACACGGATTCCTCTCATAGGGAGGCACCAGAGAGCAGGGAATAAATTTATAAGATTAGTTCATGTGGTCATGGCTGAAGTTGAACAGATTTTTTCCATCTAATTAGTTCACATCCCAGCAGCGCCTACGGACCCCACAGAGGTCAGGCACTCTGCATCTAATCAGGGGATCTTCGGCAGACTTGCTGGGTTTTACAGGAAGAAGAAACGCTTTTGATTGTACAGTCTTCTCTGCTGTCTCAGAGCTTTCCTTTCCTGTGGGAGGTGATGTCAGATCAGGTGTTGGAGAGCAGGGTAAGGCACGAGGATACTGCTGGCATGAAGACTATCTCTCATGGTCCTCGTGAGCTTTGTTTCCCTGCTGTACCCCTCCAGTCTCCTTCGTGGTCCAGGAGACTGCATGTCAGGCATGGCTGTGTCAGAAGTAGGGGTCAAAAGGCAGGGGAGATACACGGTGCTGTGCACAAGTGATATCCAGACTGACTGCAGGGCAGGAGACAAGGTTGTACACTTAATCCTCGAGGCATGACAGCGTGGCACTGCCCTGTAACAGGGATTTCCCTTCATTGTGAGAGCCCACGGGTGACAGCTCAATCCAAGAGAGGTGAAAAGGCTCATAAGTGGCATCGGTAGTGGAAAAAAACCCATCCTTAAGTGGCATTTCTAGTGGAAAATATTGCATCTCTAGAGTGGAAAAAAATCCAGGCCAGTTCCTCTGGAGAACAAATCTCAGAGAGTACGGCTCTGTCTAAATATATATCTCTCTCCGCGGAGGTCCCACAGCAGTCTCAACGCTGTCTTGAGGTGATGGAAGAGCCGGAGGCAGAGAGTGCAATACAGACCTGGCAACATTAGAGGGAGCTTTGGGAAGGGGTCTGGGAAGAGTAGGAAACAATAACTAGATGTAAATTACATTTTGTGAGCTCGTTTAAATAAGGGATCCAGTTTAATCCCATCGAGTGTTTGCTTAGTGTACAGCTGAAAATTAGCATCAACAATTTTATGCACACTAATAAATTTAAGCCATTACTCTCTCCATCTGCAGCTTCATTCATATAGTTTAAGAATCAAAGTGATTTCCCTGTAAATTTCTAAGCTTCAGTAATTTACTCCAAAGAATGTAAATAGAAAGAGCCTGAAGGCCCACAGACACAGTCTTACAAGCCTTCCCTCCCTCCCTCCCTCCTGTTCCCTCTCATCTTAGGTGAAGATGATGGGAGATGTCCAGTTTGGTGAGCGAACATGGATACCACGCTCTGGTCTCTGACTGCCCGCTGGTGTTACCCTGCTTCTGGACAGGGGACACATCAGCTAGGGAGAGGGAGCCCTGCACACTGGGATGCCTGGTGTGGGTACAGCACTGCTCTCCGAGGCGGCTGCGAGGAAATCAATCATCTTTTATTGTTCTTTGCTCCTCCGGTCGGGGTGGAACATTCCTCCTAAAGAGAAACTTGTTATCCTCCCCGGCAGCGTCCCTGCCGAATTCCTGGCATCAGCGGCTATAAATAACCCCCTGTAGATGAGAACAGCGTGTGGGCAAGGCTCCCAGGGACTGCAGGCAGCACAGGATCCATCCTACACACCCGCTGGGCCATCAAACCCCCAGGAGAGCTCTCCAGCCGGCTGCGGAGGTTGTTCCCCCATTCTTAGCTTAAAAGCCAAAGCAAAAGAGGCAAAAGACTGCAAGGAAACCAGCTGGCTGAGAATTCTGACTCTGGGGTTTTAGGCTAGGCCTGTCCAGCTGGGGCAGAGACAAAGTTAGGATAGACTTCTATATCTTTATGAGTTTTACAGTCTGAGGCCTTGAAATGTGGGTGGAATTGAGACGAGAAAGTTTGCTTTTTTTTTCTGAGCATTGCAGAAATATCCCATCCTCAAGTCAGAACAACAGTCACAGCAGCCCCCTTCCCATCCCCAGAACTGTGTGGTCAGAAACCTGGATGAATATTTTTTATATGTGCCACTTTGAACTACTGGCTTCCAGTTTCCAACATACCATCAAACTATTTTACAGTGAAAATGTAAAAGTCCCTTTTAAGCAGAAAACATCTATTTTTTCATTGTAGAGCCTGTAAACTGTTTAAAAAATGTTTCCATTTTTTTTTTCACCAAGATAGGAAACATGTCTAAAGCAGCCCATTGAACAGTTGAGCTTCAGCAAATTAAAAGATAAAAATTAATAAACCACTATTCTGCTTAGGCAAGGTGTTTATATCTTCCAGCCAAGGAATTGGTGGATTATACAAGAGGTCTAGGACAGAGCAAGGGCGTGTTTGGAGGAAACTAGGGGTGGCAGACTAAAGTGCAATGGATGCTGCACAAAGATACGGCAAGAGACAGCTTTGGAGGAGAAAATCCATGCTTGTAAATGAAAAACATTTGGCTACATAAGAACTGAAGCTCTGGGATTTGAACTGACATGGAGGCTACCATTTTTAAATGCTTCTATAGCATCGAGCACAATAAAGAGCTGGACGGAGCTCTGCAAAGTGCAGAAGTTTGCAAAATCCAGAGGGGAGAAAGAATGCTGAGAGTTCCAGATGTTCAACACTTAATTAGAAATGTCCATCTTGTTCCCTCTCTCCTTTCACTGATCTCAAAATTATCTGCAAAGGAAGGTCCTCAAGGAACACTCTTTTCAGATCAGATTAATTAATTTCATTTTAATGTCAAGGTTTAAAAGCATCACACTGCTAAAATGTTAAAACAAAAAAGCTGTGTCTAAACATAGTAATTTTTGAAAATACAGAAGCGAGGTCTTTAAACATTCACTAAATGTTTCCTTTGTATTTTCTTTCAAAAGAGAATCCTGGTAAAATTTGGCAACACTCTGTCCTTTTCCTTAAAGTTCAGGGGATCAAAGTGTCAGGAGTTGGAAGCCTTCTCTCAACAGGCATAGAAATCACGTGTTTTAAAACATTACTTTATTACTCTTACAAAGCCTTACTGCCAAGTCTAAAAAATAATCTTATGAAGGTGGAAAGCGGTCTTATTTCTAAGGAGAAACAAAGCATAACAGCCAGATAGTTATGCCAAATAATTAACCAAGAAGTCTTTCAGTAATAGAAAACACCAAAAAACTTAACATTTGGGATGAAACACATTGATTGACTCTTTTGACCTCAATCAGAGTGTTGCCTGGGTCTTTTCAAAAAACCAAGGGGATAATCAGGGAAAATATCAAAGTCAAGCACGACAAGAAGCCCTTCCACAAAGCTAGAGAAGGGATTCTCCTCATAGCTGTTGGGTGGACAGCCTCTAGCTTATCCAATTTTTCCCTATTTTCCTACTAATATTCCCCAAGAGTAAACAAGGCTGCAGACTCTCCCTAGAGAAGACCTTGGAAGTGTTTAGGGTGACTGCTGGACATACATCTCTGTTCTGGAGGGGACAGGTGAGGCACAGCACCTATCCCCACTCCTGGCAAGGCGACGGCAGCAAGCAGGGCACAGGGGCTGGGGTGGTATGAATCCAACCCAGATGTGCTCCCACCTGGCTGCAGAAGCAAAGCAGCTGCACTGCTTCAGTGCAGGATGTCCTTATCACTTCTGGAAAGGAGAGGCTGAGAGAGCTCGGCTTGTTTAGCCCAGCATGACACCCGCTGAGAGGGGATCTGATTGCTGTCCATAAATACGTCAACAGGCCTAACAGCAGGGAAGAGCCACTGAAGCTAAAAGAGGACACTGGCACTGGAGCAAACAGGGCTAAAGCACAGGGAAAGAAAATGTAGGCTGGAAATTAGCAGCAGATTTGTAGCCAGCAAAGAGAGGCTGGAATAGGCATCCCACAGGGCCAGAGTGGGCCAAAGTCAATGTTTGTGTAAGACAGAGCCTTCTCAGTCCATGAAAGAGCTGCAGTACTGGATGTTCTCAAACATTATTCCCTAGCCTCAGCAATGTTTTATATGCAAATCAGATATGGCTGGTGAGGGGCACCCTTCTTTGGCTCATCTGTCTCTCCCAGGGGAGATGATAGCACTGGGAGACCCCCTTTCTCAACCAAGTGGATCAGCTTCTCTACTGGGATGCATTCCATCTTCGAAGCCCCAAAGGGCAGATGAATGTTTGGTTTTCCACACAGAGTCCAACCCATCCAAGCTATAACTTAAGCTGTGCCCACTCTCTGTGCTGGCAAGACCACAGTGAAGTCATTAAGCACGGTTAAACTGGGGTTGACTGAGCCACAGGAACATTATCCCTGCCTCTCTCCCTGCCTCTGCTGGAGAGACCAGCCCTGGGGTGATCAGCATAATCCACTGCTGAAGATGAATTTGCAGATTCATGACTGGGATGAATGATTGCAGTGAAGGCCATGTTCTCTTCTCCCCTTTCTGCTCCAAGAATAGCAACATCTAGCAGAAGGACAGGGCAGCCAGCAAGGGAGAGCAAGAGGTAACCCAAGCAAGTGCTGTAGGCCAAGGTCAGATGTCATAGCCCTCACCCCTGACTGGCCCTAGCCCCAAAGCTGCCCCTTTGCAGCACAGCAGCTGAGTGGCCGTGTGTTTGCTCCCAGAGTGCCATGGCCTAAACCCTGCCTGCAGATTTCCCTCTGTGCTGATGCAGTGGTGTCCAAATGCTTTTGGTGGACTGGGAGGTCTCTGGGCTGGATGCATGATGTGTTCTCAGGTTTCGGCGAGCAGCAACATCTGTGAGAGCATGAGGGAATGGCTGCAAATTGACGTATCACACAGGCCTCCCATTCGTGTTGGGGGCTCAAATGCACCATGCTGATGGAGCCTGATGTGCTCAGGCTGCAACTAGCCAGCTGGAGCCCAGGGACAACAAACTGACAGGCTGCAGCCATCAGCTGGGCACAGGAACCTGGATCAGGTCCAGTTTCTGTCCAGAACCAGAGCAGGGATAATCGACAGCTCTGCTGGAGGCCCTGTGACGTCAGTGGCTCAGGAAGTGTTTGGGTCTCAAGGGGATTTGAAGTGGCAGTGCAAGCTCAGCAGGTTTGCACTGGATGACCTACTTTGCCCCAGGCTAGATGTGAACTGTGTGCCTGGCCATGGAGCTCCTCCAGTCCCCACTGTCTGCTTGGGCCAGGCTTCCCTCTTCTCCTCCACGCCCAGTGCAGCTCATGTTTTATGACAAATGGAATTTAGTTATGTGGTTCATTGACTCTATGCCCTGGAATTCCCTCACCCCAAGTACCTCCTCCCTCCAGCATGTGCTGGGAATCTGCTCTGAAGCAAATCCCCTCTGATATTGGCTAATCCTTTTTGTCTCACTCCACACCACCATGACCTAAGCTGATACCGCTCTCTCCTCAGGGGAGCAGATCCTTCCCCAGTGACCTGCTTAACAGAAACTGCTGCAGCCTTTTGCAGTCAAATACATGCTCAGCCATGTGCTCTCCTCTCTTACCTAGGCAGTGACAGTGATTTTGGCTGATGGCAACTGGAACTGTAATTGGCATCCATCCTTTCCAAACAACAAGTTCCCAGGCAGCAGCAAACCTCAAAAGCTGAGAGCAGTGTTTCTCTTGAGCTCAGTGACTGCCATGAAGTTTAGATCCTTTTGTGAACATCTCTTGAAGTGAAAGCCACCCCTACACCTGCAGCAGCATCACCTTCCCAGGCACCTTGTCTGATGACAAATGGCTGCTTCGTGCAGGCACATGACTAAGAGAAGATGCCCAGTAGGTGTCTTTTCCCTAGCAAATGTTGTGACAGTGGCTCTGAGGCAGGTAGGGGAGGGACACAGCCCCCATCCCTCTCCTGGTCCGCTCTCCTGACGACAGTGTTGTGTAAATGTTGAAATATGGCTCTTTTGTACTTCCACTTATGAGAGGTGGGTATCCTGCTTCGATCTGTCTCTCTCATACACATTCATAACATTCAAATTTATAATGTAATCTTACTTGCCGTTCCATATTTATGAGAAGTTTTGATGGGTGTTTCTTTATGTGATAATATCAAGCAGAATGCTAACCCATTGCCTCAAACCACTGTAAAGTCGTTTTCTTACATAATTGACACCAGCATATTCTTTCATTATACAAGATTTAGCATGCATCTGCTCCACCATTGCACGGCAATAGATGACTTTTTCCAGAGTCTCCTATTATCAATTCAAATTAGCCCCATTTCCCGAAGCTACTGTATGGATTTTACAGTTGACAGTAAGGGAAAAACACAGGAGCATAATGACTCTATTAAATTATTCAGGCCTAGTTAAACCCAGTTCGGTCTGAACTGGAGAGCAAGGAAACAGGGAAGAGGGGGGAGACAGGCAAAAAAAGCCCTTAACTCCACACAACTCATTGGTTATAAAATGCAGCCATCTTTACAATGAGTTATAGACTGCATCACCTGCAAGAGGCCTGGAAGTCCTTAATCAAAGAGAAAAGTCTGTCATGTGACAGAACATTCATTTTAGTTAGGGTAATTGGGTTCAACAAGAGGCTAAGAAGAAAAGTTTGGTGAAGAGACAGACATTTATCACCTTCTATCTTCCCCAAATTTTGGTCTTGTTTGCTTTTCTTTCCAAATTGTCTCATGGGGCTTCCTGCCCCATCTCAATCTTTTCCTTCTGTAAGAACAGGCAACTGGACAAGGTGCCATTGGGTTTTGCCATCTGATTCCATCCTAACCAAACTCACTGTCCTTTGTTCCTTTGTTGGACAGACAGACAGGAAGACAAGGGTGGACCTCTGACTTTAGAGAGAGAGATACTGTGTGGGAATGGACAGGTAAAGGGGTGAGTCCTCATGAAGGGACTATTGGAAAGAGAGAAATGGGATGAGGTGTTTTGACCAGACCACATTTAAAAATGGAGGACAGGTATATCTCTCTACCTGAAACATGGAAAAATAAGGCTCCCTGCAGCCTCAGGTAGATGGTAAGTAGATGGTAGATGCCAAGTTCCCAAATAGTTTTTAGAGTCTCACACTAAAATGACTATATTAGACAGATCAGCTGTAAATGTTAGACAAATGAGTCCTTTAATATTCAGTGTGGCCAGTCAGTCACCTTCTCCTCTCTTGGCAGCCCACTGCCTGGTCTTCTTGGGCAGTTGCAGCTCCAGGTTTGGCTTTGTGCTGCAGAAACTTTCAGCTCGGTGCAGACAAATGGAAAGAAATGGCTTCAGGTGTAGTGATGCTCCTGCCACTTTGCCTGAATTATCAACAAGCCCAAATATTTATCTATAACCTGAAGAGTCTGCACAGTGAGATGATAAGAATTTGTAGGTTGCCCAGCAATGCGTTTTAACAAACAGCACTGAGCCTACAGCACTCTATTCCCAACCAGACTCTGCTACAGCACCAAGACTTTCATTTCTGTGAGCAAAACTTTGCTCTAACCCATGGTTGTAAAAGAATACATGAGCAGTGGAGCAAAATCCCCCTGCTGTACACTTTTTTGCAGGAGGAGCAGGAATGAGTCAGGAATGACTGTTGGGGTTTTTTTGTGGGGCATGAAGACAGAGGCAGAAAAGCAGCAGGAAAAAAGACAAAGGCCAGAAGGAGCTTTCTGGGAGGCATTTGCATTGTGCAAAAGGCACAAATAACCTTCTCTCAGCTGCCCTCTTCTACTTGGACATATTAGCCCAGGTTGAAAGCAATGAGTCCAGTACGGTGTAAACTTGTTGCCTTATAGATTGATGTAATGCAGCGTGTTCTCTCACTGCTAGTGGTTTTAGCTCATAGATTGGCTCCTTGGTCTTTTAGAGTAAAGATTGTCCTTCAGATCTGAAGGCTTTGGATTAAGCTCCTGCAAGGAGTGACACAGGGAGGTGATACTTCTTGTCCTGCCAAGAAAATCCCTTCCCCATTTTGTTGCAAACAAGTATTTTGGCAGCTCTGAAGTGTTTGCCAGGCTCTGGAGAACTGAGCAGAGATTTTCTGTGGAACATGGTGTGCTAGCACGAACCACTGTTCTCAGTCAGCCACCCCAGTGCCTTTGTGATATTTGAGGCACAATGTATGGATTCCAGGCTTGCAATGCCCTGAAATATCTGGTGTGGATAGAAACAAGATGGGAGCTGGCATCACCTTGAGAATCCTGCCCAACTAAACTATTCTCCACTAGCAGAAATGAACCTTTGGGATCAGGATGGAGAGCAGCAGGAGCCCTTATGCCCAAGGTGGGCCCTGAGGAGCTTGTAGACTTGTCTCATTTGTGGTATCCCCTCAAACTGGGTCTTTGTCTTATTTTCTTCTTTCTGTTCAGGCAGTACTCAGGCTTGTCGCACTCTGCCTTTTTCATCCATTGCTACTTTTTCCAGAAGCTGTTTCTTGCTGTCTCTACAACAGTGTGTCCCTGGGGTCCCGCTGACTGCTGGGGGTTTCTTTCACTTCTGCTTCATAGCCGCAGGTGATAAAGCCCAGAGAACACACCCTGGGGAACTGTGCCCAGTAAATTGCTGGTTGAATTGGAGAGAATCATTTAATGAAGCAGGGAATTGAGTGAATGGCTGAAATCACAGGATCCGAGGAGCAGCCAGTGGAGTCAGACTGAGGACCCATGCCCCAAATTCCTGCTCTCCTCCTGCTCAGCAGATCCCAAAAGGTTTTAGAGCAAATTCTGATGATGCTGCCTGGTTTAACAGAGTGGCACAGTGTTTACTCCAGCTGGCTGGGTGCATGGGTCCACAGGTCCTGTTCTCCAGCTGCTCTTTAGTCTGTGGGGTTGCAGGGTGAGCTGCCCTGACCATCCCTAGTCTGGCTACAGGGTGTGCAGGAGCCCAGCTTCAAATTCCCCCGCCCAGATCATGGCTGATCTTTCCAGAGAATTTGCATTGAAGGGCAAAGTCTCTGCATAGTTTAGTAGCAGCTGTTTTGCCTGATTTATTGGCTGTTGCAAAGGCCTGTGTAAATGTAGCAAAGTGGTCTATTATCACAAGATACATCTAGTGCCCCCTGCCTTGCTGATGACTGATGCCCTGATCCAGCAGCTTATTTAACACCTGTTCAGTTTTAAGCACGTGGGCCCAACTCTTTGAAGTCCTTTGGGAGCAGTGGCAGAGCTCATGTGGTCATGGTTTGAGTGTGTGCTTCAATATCTGTGTGAGTTGGGGTCCCAGTGGGGCTTAGCTTTGAAGACAGCAAAGGGGCAGGACATAAACCAACCCCTGTGAAGACTTTTACCCACTTAGAGGGTGCAGAGGGTCGGATAGAATTTGGTTACACATGAGCAGAGGCTCATCTCTTTGTGTCAGTGGGGACAGGGACATGGCTGCTCTCACAGACTGCAAAATCCCTGGAAAATGGGGTACGAAAATCCACAGAGGGGGCCTAGCATGGAGCAGGGAAGGTGAAGCAGTCAGGTAAAACCCAAAATATCTTGCACAGGTCCCTGTCAACAGTTTTTGTTCCTATCGAATCAAAGTGAAGTGAAACCAAGAGTACCCACTGATTATTCTCACCTCCCTTTTCTAGGGGGAGTTTTCTGGATGTAGGGTTACTGTGAGAAAGTGTTTTTGGAACCCAAATAGCCTCAGACAAGAACAAAGCCTGTTTTGAGCCCTTTTTTTACAAAACATATGGAACTCTCTGGCCTGGCTGTGCCTGACATTTCTGTCTGCATGGCATCTAAATCTTAGAAAGTTGTTTTGTGGATATTGGGAAACCATCCCTTCCCCAAACCTGCTGATGAGAACATAGCTTTAAAACCCCAAAATATCTCACTACAGTAAATGCTCCAGAGGAGATAGTGATGGGACAGAAACAACCTGCAATATTTCGTTTCATCAGTCCTGGATTCTTCGTTTCAAAGGGGCATTTTCAATTTTAAAAACTGGTCAAAACTTTAACAAGGGCAGAAAAGGTTACAGGAGGTATAGGTTGTTAAAATGACTTGGAGCCACAACGAGTCCTGGAGTCAGTGATAAAAAAAGCATGTTCTTGATGGGAAAATGAGAACAGCGTGACCCTGTCACCCATCTGCAAAGTGGACTACTCTTTTCCAGCAATGATGCCTGGTGTTATGACAGCTTTTAATTAAGCTCCCTGTTAATGATCTGGGAAGAGGCTGCTTCATTCCTGAAGCCTGTAGGTGGTAGTAAAGACAGGAACAGATAGTGAAATGACACCAAAATATTTAGCACCCGGTTTCATTCCCAGTGAGAGCTGGATGAAGCCCATGGGAACTCTGATCTGGGGTTTGAAATAGCAGATGAAGGTCAGCTTGGGAAAACACAGCAGATCTGCAAAGGGAAAAGTAACAGATGGGCCCCATCAGGTTCATTCCAGCCCCAAACCTCAAATACCCATTGGTGGCTTGGTTTCTGACGGGGGAAAGAATCCTGATCCATTTTCACCTGCTCCAATTTTCATGTGAGTTGCTACCTCTTCCTTTATGAGATTAAAGGAAAACAGTATGGCTTTCTTCCTAATGGAATAAACAGAATGGAATGTTACTATCTTTTTTTTCCAGTCTACATTGGTTCAGCTGGTATTGGAACACAGGCTCAGCCATGAGTAGCCAGTAAAAATGAGATTGCCATGCGAAAGGTGCTGATATGATTTGGGACTGAGCACAGATGCACAGAGGGAAGGATTAGCCTAGAAAACCCCTTAGCAGCTTTGCCCTTGGCCCAAGTAGAGTTCCAAGGGTCATTTCCAGGCCTATGACCTGAAAGCCATCAGCATGATTGGAAGACATTCAGAAAAAGCTATGAAAACAAGCAGAGGTGTAAAGGGAAAGATTTACAAGGAACTTTTGAAGGAGCTAACTGCAAGAGCTTAACCTAATGATGACACAGTGAGAACACGATGATACCCTGCAAATATCTGAGGGGTATTAGCACTAGGAGCCAGTCATGGGGGACTGAAAGGGCATAATTTAGAGGGACAGGCATCAGGGAAGGGAAGCAAAGAAGGAGCTTCAAGACAGCTTCCAGAGAGCCAGGAGCATTAAGAAATGGAATATGCCTTTCAGGCAATGGTTGGAAGCAACCTGGGACCTATGAGCAGCCTGAACAAGGAGCTGAAATGTGTGCTGGGGAGCACACCTGGCATGAGGGGCAAGAGAGGGGCAAGCTCATGGGCTTTTCACATTGCTGACCCATGTGATCCTTGGTGTCACAGGCTGGTGCATTGCTGGGGAGCAGCAAAGCACTGGGCACTAGAGGCCAGCAGTTATGGAAGTTCTGGGAGCCAGTGCCAGCTGGCCATGGCTGGAAGCGAGCTGAATCCATGCCTTAGTCACGCTCACACATCAGCTGGGGTACACAGCACAGGACCTTTGATGTCCAACCCTGTCCCCTTTGCTGGTGCTCTCCATGCCTTCTGCATCTCTCCCAAAGCTCCCCAGTGCCAGCTCTGTCACTGCTGCTCAGGCACCCTTTGCTCTCTCTGTATCCTTGGGCTCTCCCTGCATCCTTGGGCTCTGCCTGCATCCCACCTTTCCTTCTTGCCCCTTCTCAGGGACCTCTGCACATCCTCCATGTCACGGCATGCCTGACTCTTCCCACTTCTGTTATTTCAGCCCTCTGTCTTTCCAAGGCAAGGATTCCCAACCATCCTAAGTAGCACATTGAGGGATTTTTTTTTTTTTTTTTTGATACTGAATATCCACTGGCAGCAGGCTCTGGAGAGCATAAGCACACTGAGCCACCTCCCTGCATGTCCCCATGCGTCCCAGCAGTGTCAGATACAAGGTCACCTCTGGAGATGGGGTGCCATGTGGCACAGAGATGTGCCAGCCCTGTCAGCTGATGCAAACACTGCTCCTGCTCCTAGGGAGCAGCGCCAGCCACGGAGAAGGGAGGGGATGGAAGAACAGGGGAAGACTGATTGTGGGTCCTGACTTTACATTTAGACCTCCCAGAAACTCAGCCAAAGTTGCCCTCATATGCTTTCCCAATGAGCCCTGTCTCTCCCCCCTGCATCCCTCCCAGGCAGGATGAGGCCTCGAAGACAGGAGCCCCTCAATCACATCTTGCTCCCATCCACATAAGGCTGGGCTGACAGGTCCTGTTTCTTGCAAAAACCCCTCAGCATGTCTTTGAAGAGGGAGACTCTTCCTCTGGAGCAGGGAGCCCTTAAAGATGGCGATAGGGTGGGCCATGCCCAGGGGAGCAGTGCTGCAAATGGCATGTCACAGAGGCAGCACGGGGAGCGTGACAGATCACCCAGTGCCTCTGGACAATCAAAGAATTCCTCCAACTGGTTGGATTTATCCAAAAGTGACATGCATCTGGGCTGGGGGTGGGGAGAGGGGGCTGGCAAGGGACTCTCCTTATGGTAACAGCTGGGACCAGGCCTAAATATGATTAATTAACATTGTAAAAAAAAGAAAGATCAAGACTGAAAGAGAGCAAGAGAAAGGGGAAATGAAAACCCAAGTCACAGACACAATTAAGATTTATGAACCCAGAAGGATGAGGAGACTGGGGATGGAGAAGAACAAGGAAGGAAGGAGAAAGAGTGCCAAGAAGGTAGATTACAATTTAATGCTTCTTCATGCTCAGAAATTACAAGAAGGTGCTGAGTGTTGTTCCCTGGATGGGGACTGCTGGAGCTTGGTTGGGCAGGAGTGGGGAGGTGGGGGGGTGCAAGTTTGCTTTGCTTTTTGAGGGGAGGAACGTGTCCTGAACAAAATGCCACTAAAGGAATGTGCAGGCATGATTTACAGCCCACGGGACAGCCTGCCCAGCTGTATCGTGCCAGTGCTTTTTGGCCCACAGGGACTCAGTGCCATGGGATCCTGAATGATGTGGGACAAGGGGGGCGGTCGTCTCCATCCCCCCGGCTCTACCCACCCCACAAACGTCTCCTCAAAAGGAAGGGCTCAGAAAGGCAAGGGGGTCAGATCAAAGGGCCACAGCAAGGTGCCCACCACCACCCAAAGATTTTGCTAGACCATGCCAGGTCTGAAATTGAGAGGGAACAGGAGGTGGGGCAGGTGACCCACTTTGGATGAAATAGGAACCATCTGGGACCTCTTCCCAAAACCGCTGACCAGTCCAGCATTGCTCTACCCCTGTCAACTCAGCTGCAATTTATGGAATGGAGGGTACATGATCCCAAACAGCCCTTTCACATCTCTGTTTAAGAGCTGTCTTGTACCAGCTAGAGTTGTGACATAGCATTGACATTTTCCTTCTGCCTCTCCAAGTTTGTGTGCAACTGCCAATGGCTTCACTTTTTCTCCTTTTTTTTTTTTTCCTATCAATGAGTGAATACTCCAGAGGAGTATTGGCTGGAAGCAACCTGTCCTCCCTCTCTTCCAAAATCAGCTTTCAAAGCCAGATTTTGTAAAATATGCTTGGCTTTCCAAAAATTAGAAGAAACCTCTGGTTGCCATTTTTTTTTATTTTGCCTTTCTAAGACCCAAATTGGACTCGAGGGCTTTGCAGAATTATAAACAAAACAATAACTAGGGAAGTTCTGCTGAAGTGAAAAGTTTCTGCGAAGGGCTTGGTCTGCTTAAAAAAAAAATGTTTTGTCCAAGAATATTTTGTCATTCAGCTCCACCAGCATTTGCTGCAGATGAGCACAGCTCATGAGCAGGGTTATCCTTTGCCCTTCTGTGCTAAGACATCGGCGTCACCAGTCCTGCTGTCTCTCATCTCACAAGAAAAATAAGGCTATGACTCCAGGGACTCCATCCAAGTAACACCCTGTTGCTTTCCCTGAAACCTCTTGTAGAATGCAAAGCACCACCCTCCCAGGATCTCTGCGTGCCCTCTGACCAGCTGGCTCCTGCAGCAGGCAGCAGATGTGAGCTGTGGCGAGCCAAGGGGTTGAAATCTAGTAAAGAGGGAGATTGCTGCTGTCTTGTACCCGTGAACTGTGTCCCTGGGTAACTCCATCCATGCTGCTGACCAGTGAAGGAAAATTTCCTCCACAACACAGAGGTCTACAGAATTTTCTGATGCTGTGCAAATCACATGGTGTTTGGGGAAGAGAGGGACTAACAACCTTCTCTGTTTCCCAAAGTCCTGGATTGTTCATATCTGTTTCATAGAGCCATGGAATGGTTTGGGCTGGAAGGGACCTTAAACTTCATCAAGTCCCACCCCCTGCACCAAGGGCAGGGATGCCATCAACTAGACCAGGTTGCCCAAAGCCTCATCCACAGTCTGTCCTTGAACACTTCTAAGGTGCAGAAGATCAGTGCAGAGGTCTTGGTAGCTGATCAGACTACACAGTGTCACAGGTGGGACAGGAGAAAATGCAGACTCAGGAGTATCTGGTATTTGGCCCTGAAGGAGTGATGCTCTTGTGGGAAGGATGTTAGTCCTGGCTGCTTTGCTGCAGTGCTTCATGCGGTGCAGAAAGGGACTGGCAAGCAAAGCACCAACAGAATGGCATCAAATTGATGTCAGAAAGTGGGAATAAGGAAAAGTTGGGGGTTTTTGGTTTCACTACAGCAGATGGGAAAGTAAATTAATATAAGGAATTTAAGAATTTAGACCGGAACCTTGACTGGACTTAGCACCCATCTGGGCTGTCCTTCACCCATCCGGCCATCCAGGGATCTTCCATGGATCCCATTCATCCGCTTATCTTCCTCTTCCTGCCTGCAGTAATTGTTGGCACAAGGCACTGCACAGAGGAAACCAGCTGCAGAGCGCAATGGCAATTTTCGTGGTACTAATTCCCCAGGAATGGTGCTCCATGGTCCTGCACGCTGCTGAGCTGCCCTCTACACATTAACCCTTTGTGTGCAGCAGAACAGCTCCTCAGCATCTCCGTGGTGCAGGGCCTGCTCTGGGAAGAGCATTGCACCCAAATCTGCTCCCCATTATATCAGGGCACAGGGATGCAAGGAGGCTGGTGGTGAGGCCAGCAGGACCTGGAGCAAGCAGAGAAGAGATGGAAGCAGGGCGGCAGGGTTTGGATGCAGGCTGATAGAAGATACCCAGTGAGGAGAACAAGAGAAATAAGGGCTGTTTGCAGGAAAACAAGCAGGAGACAGAGGAGCAAAGAGTCAGCAGCTGCAGTGCTGGGAGCAGATGGAGTTGTGCTGTGCATGAGTGTCTTGAAAGGGTCCTCCAGGGAAAGATAGAACTGAGAGAGGTAATAAGAGAGGCAGCAAGACCTGGTGCCCATGTCCCTTGGAATGGGCGATGCTGGCTCCCCAGCCTGGCAGGCTGCTCTGTCCCATGCTGTTCCTCAGCCCTACCAGCATTTTTCCAGTTGTGTCCCCTCTCCAAGGAAAGCCCTTGGAGAGGCAAATGGCAAGAGAGCACACTTCAGAATGGGATGTTCATAGTAATTCACCCTTCACACTCCTGGAACTGCTGTGGGCAACCGTGGCTGGCATGCTGAAAGTGAGCCACATGTCTCCATCAGGAATGAGGCAGACAGCGTCCTGACCCCAGTGGTTATTCCATTCCTGTGGCACTGGGAGGCTGTCCTGGTGCTGTGTCCAGTTAGGGAGGGAAGTAGAGGAGTTGGGGAGGGTCTGTTGGCCAGGACCATGGCAGGGAGCAGTGAGAACACAGAGAGTCAGTCCTGTGCTCTGAGAGGTTTTGTACTGCATTACTCAAGTGTGTCCCTGTGTTTCTGCAGCTTGTATTGGACTTGCAAGAAAGCTGAGTTGTTATTTATTTAGGGCAAGTGCGGAACATCTCTGTCCCTTTTCTCTGGGATCTATCCTCACATGCCTCATGATGCATCTCAAATCTAACCCAAAATGCTTCACACCAATGAGCTTGGAAAAGGGACCAGGTGCTCTGAGCTCATGATATGCTCTGTTTGGGCAACTCACCAACAAAGGTTTTTCTAGTGCATTGGATCAAAGCACCTTCTCTTCACTCCTCTCCCCTGCAGCACAGATCACATTGGGGTCAGTCTCACTGTTTCTGGTTGACAGGCTACATAAACCAGGGGAGTCCTTGGGAAACCAAATCCCCCAGGAACTAGGGAACACATGCTGAGAGAATCTAGAGGGTGGTCTACATGCTGGAGCCTGTGAAGCAAAGTTTTCCCTTTGAAAACATATATGGTGGTATATTCTTCTCTGGTCTCAGCACCATCACGTGGCAGTAAGGTACAAGTTCCTTGTGTCACCTTCATGTTCTCTGCTGTTTGGTTCCTTTGGAAGCCCCTTGAATTTTGTGTGGCAAGGCTGGGAGAAGACAGAGCAGCTGCTTTTACTATTCTGTACAGTTTTCTCCACTCCCTCACATTCTTCTTCCCATTCACTACTTCCCTGTTCTCTCCAGCTTTTCTACAAAGGAGATTCTTTCCAGTCTCCCTGTCAGAGGCTCAGCCAGACATACCTTGGCAGGAAAAGCTGCAGTTTTCAGAATCCTTGTAGGGAAAAGAAATGGCTTAATGCTTAAATACCCTCCCTGCCATGTCGACACCTTCCTCCCCCCGACCTGGTGCATGTTGAGCGAGCAGCAGGGTACCCCAGGGAGCTCTGCTCCAGCTGCACGCTCATCAGCCATACGGGGAGCGCGCAGCGGTGCTTCGCCACTAACGCTCGCCGTGTTTAATCACACATCTGTGGGTTCAAACAGACTTAGCCAGCATGGGAAGGGATGCACCAGGTAGCAGCAGGTGACAGAAGTTGCTGATTCTGGTTAAACTGTGAAAAACTGATAAGCTAGGGACAGGAAGGAGGTAGTGCCATGGGAAGCAGGGAGCTAGGGACATCCTGGCCTGGGCAGCTCAGGTAAAAAAATACCTGTGTGTGTCTGTGCACCTATGTTCATATAGGAATACCCAGATGTTTGTACCCCTTTGGTTACCCAGGCTGTGCAGCCTGGGTCTGCCACGTTCCCACTACCTGTCTCACACATGGGCTGGCAGTGCCTGAGCATGTGGGTGACATTTCCACACACTGAACAAACCCCACATAGGTTTGGGTGGAGATGTTTGTGAAGCAGTTGGTGCTGGCTGCAATGATCTCTGGTGGGCGTGTTGGGACAACAGTGTATTGCAGTGTGTGACAGAGCTCTGTGTGGGCGTTTGGCAGGAGGAGACCTTCACTTTTGTGTAGGTGTTTGCTGTGGTCTGTGTCTGTGAGATGTCATTTTCTTTATTTGTTTGCATGCACCAGCAAAAAAAATGAGCAGGGGTGCCATGTCTCAAGCAGTGGGAAATGATGAAATGAAGTTTTTGGAGCTTGGGCTCCTGCTTCTTCCATGCATGTGTGTGTGCTTGTTCTCCCTAATGACAAGTGCATGTGTGCAGGGACAGTGTGTGCCCCACACACGTTCAACCAAGTGCCTGCACGCAGGCTCCTGAGGAAGGAGGTAAGTGGGCTGTGGCTGTGGCAGAGCCTGCATGGCACAAAGGCAGCTCAGAGCAGTCCCCTTCTCCCTGTGTCCCTGGCACAGCCTCTCCTGCAGCTGAGGAGAGGAGGAGATGTCAGCCTGGCGCCAGAGCCAGGCACAGCTGGCACTGCCCTGCCCAGTGATGAGGAGCTGGGCACAGGGACCTGATGCTGCAGCTCATGAGCAGCTATTTAGGCACCTCTCACTATGCATCAGCACAGGCAGTTTTGGGGTACCCTAGGCTGCATTTTTCCCCAGGGATACTCCCCAACTGGCTGTATGCATGGCCTGACCTTCCCTCTGCCTCTGCTGTCCCTGTCCCCAGTTCCACAGTGCCCTGCAGGCTCCTCTCCTCCTGCCTTCGAGCCCAGCTGGCAGCCTTCATGCTCCCCCATTTCCGAGTGTCTCCAGCCAGCTCCTTGCTGCCTCCTGCCCATCCCAGCTCACTGTCCTTTGGTCCCAGCCTACTCCGTGTCTGATACACGGGGTGTCCTGGCTGGCAGCCACACTGTGACGGCTGGTGCAGGGGACAGGTGGGGTCGCAGGCAGTCTCTGCTCTGCAGCATGGCACATTTTGGAGCTGCATTTGACTCCCTCAGCGGGAGGGAGGCGGACGAGGTAATGGCTGCTCTTTCGGGAACATGAGCATCCATCTGGTGTGCTGAGGGCACAGGGGGTTTGGCACCCAGGAGCTGGCTCTGCCACCATGTGTCATGAAGGGGCCAGGTCTGAGCTCTGCCTGGAATGGAAAACTTGTCCTTCCCTCTGACCTTGGTGCTGAGCAGTCCCTGTGGAGCAACTGCATCCCTCAGTCCCTCTGCTCTGCAGCAGCTCTCCACATAGGCCAGGAACAATCCAGACTTTTCCTGTCTCCTCCTAGGCTGTGTCATGCCCTGAACTGTAAGAGAAAATCTGGGGACACTGCTCTGGGCGCTGCACCTTGTGCCATTTGCATCAGTGCAAAATGTGAGCGGAAGAGCATCTCGTACACGAGGTGTGTTTGCAGATGGCTGTACAGCAAACCAAAGGGTGAGGAGTCTGGAGAGGCACAGGAAATTCCCACCACAGTGCTGTGGGTCCTCATGGGGGGTTGAAAGGGAAAAGCACTAGCAAGATGGGAGGCACAGAGCTGAGCTGACTAAGAGGGCTCTCCAGTGGGAGTAGAGCACATTTAGGCTCACTATAAACCCCACTGAAAGAAAGAAGAGGATTTAGCATATTTTTCTCCTCTCCCCACTTTACCTCTGCTACAGTAGTTATATTTATTGCTCTCTTTTTTTTTAATAACTCACTCTCTGTTTCCCTCAAACTTTGATTTTTCTTATTCTCTCAAATTGTGCCCAGAAACACAAGGTAAACATACCCCTTGGATGCCAACACATCTCTGCAGATGCAGGAGCCTACTGGAAAGTGTGTCCTTGGGAGGAGAGCTCAGGGACACTGAGGTACCGGTATAACCTCAGTGTTACTGCTGACAGATGCACACTTCATAGTCTATCTTTTTAATGTGTGTCACTTTGGGATCCAGAAACCCAAACAGGTGAGTGGAAGTCGCCTTGTGCTGCAGTATCAGGGCACTTGCTTGAGTTCAAGCAGAGCAGTAACTTTCCACCCCTCTGACTGGCTGGGGGAAGCTGGACATGAGGACATGACTTGTCCTCATCCCACAGGAGGCTTCCCAGGTCCTGCTGTATGATGGATAGCAGCTCCTGGTCTGGAACATGTTCTTGGGCTTACAGGCTCTCCAGGATGCCAGGGGCAGGATGGGACCAGAACCTACTGCAGTCAGACATGAGTGACAGGGTTGGCAGAAGAGGAGGGAGGTGGGAGGGTTTTGAGCATCATCCTTTTCTTTGCGTGGAGTTATTCCGAAAGGACTCCCTCACTCCCTGCTGCTGCACAGACACTCAGCACTGTCCCAGCTGTAGAGCTGAAGCTGGAGTTTGAAGTAGGAAAGTCCAAGGCTGCTCCTTCACCCAAGAAGTCTTTGGAGGATGAGGGGGAAAGTCGGCTAATGGATGGGACGTGCAGAGTCCACAGGATGTCACGCTGCCTCTCCGTCTCACAGAAATACCAGAGGCATCAATAATTCACATCCCCAAAGCCCTTGTAGCTCTCTGCAGCCTGCAAACAGCACCATGACATTTACATGGATCCACTCCTCTCGCTGCTCTGCCCCCTCCATCACCCTGCATCCTCAAAACTGAAACCGCGGCTCAGTTTCCCTGGCATCACGAACAGCCAGGGCTGTGAGAACGACTCACAGGCAAACGCACCCGGGTGCTCATACCTACTGCCCCCATGCCATCACAGGCACTGCCCCCAGCCCGCCCCCGGCTCGGCAGCAGCCCACGCGGCCGGGAGCGCGCTGGGCAGCGCAAACCATCTCTGCCCGCGGCCCCGCACGGCGGGAGCCCCCACGCCTGCTCAGCAGCCCCGGCTGCTCTTAGTTTCTCCCTACTGAAGAATTATGTAGCATGAAGAAGCAGGCTCCACCATCTTGAACTGGCAGTGAACTTTGCTTTCTACATATAAATACAGATAGCAATCACACCCCAATCAGCACACAAGCTTCAGGGCATCATCACGGCAACTCTAACTTTCCCATTACGATAATGTGATTTTCACTCAGTCTATAATATCACCAGCCATGAATAAAACAACTGGCTTTTTCTCTCTTTCTCTCTCCCTTCCCTCTCTCCCCCCTCCCTCCCTCTCCCTTTCTCTCTCCCCCTCTCTCGGATCACAGTCTTTGCATACTAATGATGGCTGAATAAGGCTTCCAGGGTGCGATCTCTGACGGATGGGGAGGTCAGGCTCTGGGTGGATCCTCGGTGCTCTCCAGTCCTCACACACACGACTTTGTCTCTCTTTGACCTCCTACGTATGTGGAGCCAAACTGGACTGACGGACCTGTCTGGACAGACAGGCAGTCACTGCCTTCGTGTCCCATGTGCATCATGCCCCTAGAGTGGGGCAGGGACATGCTGCAGTTTGTGTGGCTGAGAAGAGGGAATGTCTTGGTCCCTGAAGCCTACCAGCCCCTGCCCGGCTCCCTGGAGCATCTCCATCTCAGCTCGAATGCTCTGGTGTGTGGGAAATGTGTCAAGCCGGGATTAATCCTGCCCCTGGGCACCCTCACCCCTGCTGCTCAGCCAAGCTGTTTGTCTAACCCCGTTCAGGTCTGCTGTCCCTGAGGATGTATGGAGGCTAGATCAGGGAAGCAATCTGACTGAAAACAGCCCCACAAAAAAATAAAAATAAAATAAAAAAAAAAAAAAAAGAACAAAAAATCCCATAGGGATCAGGTACCTGATCCAACCCACTACACAGAGCAGCACAGTTGCAGTGATTTTCCCACTGAGAGACAACTTGCTGGATCAGACCCATCCTCTTCTGGTTCCCAACATGATTAACAGCTACTGCAGAGGAGAAACCCCTTTTGCAGGCTTCTCAGGAATAACCTTGACTAGGAGTTCCTGCTCATTTCAGCAACTCCAAACATTGCAGTCTGATGAGTTTAAACCAGCCAGAAATGGTTCCCGACTGATTTTGGTGATTTCTGGCAGACTGAGCATCACTGTGCATGTTCTGGTGCAACTGGGGCACCACTGTTGCGGTACTACATGCCCTGCTCTGCATTCAGCCCCAGCAAACATCCCGTGCCTGCTCTGCATGCCTCTAGCTGAAACTGGCACCCAGCTGTCATAGGAATGGCATGGTAGGGAGCACTCCCATATGGAGAGACTCAAGATATGTCAGTTTGATTTTGTTTCCCATTCTCACTCCAGAAACTGTAATGCCGAGGCACAGAAATCCAGGAACAACTTTGCACTCTCCAGACCATGCTGATCCAACATGCAAAGCCAAAGTTCAATTCCCTTACATCCTTCCCACACTTGTCTGCTTTCAAAGTTTTCAGAAGTCTCTTGTTTGGGAGAAGTGGTGGAGCACTGTGCAGTTTTCTAACCCCAGGCTCTATCTCAGAGACAAAAGCACTGCTCCTTTAACTCCTCTCCACTCAGTGCTTTGCTTAGGATTATCATCTCATGTGAACAATTAATTCTCTTGAACAGCAGCACCTGGCCCTGGGTGGGAGCTGTGCTGGAGAGAGCATCAGAGCACAGGATTGAGCTAAAAGGTGCTAGAACACCTGTTTGTACCTTTTGTGTTCCTCCTCAAATCTATAAAGCAGGAGAGGGAAGGAGATAGGGTCTCTACTCTGCCCCAGAAAGGTGCCTGTGGGCAAGCTGCATTATGGAAGGGACTAGCCCTCCTTTTTGCAAGATAAAGTATTGAGTATTGAGTACTAATTGCTCAAGTGGCAGTTGAAATGTCGGCGCTCCTCATGAGGACTCCTTATTTCGTCAGGAGAGTTGTAGGGTAAGTGTTGAGTTACTTGGGGCCCTCCAAAGGCTGAGGCAGCAACAAAAGGCATTAGGAGCAGAAATGGGATAGGATGGTGCCTAGACTTTGCAGAGGCTGAAATGGTGGATGTTAAGTGTATGCTTGCAAGTTTTGAGTGCTCAGAGGAGAAAAAAAGGCAGGAAGACATAAAGGAGCACCAGCAGCCTGCATGGGGTGCTGTTAACCTGTGCCAATTCCTCTGTGGGCCGTGGCTGACCTGGCAGGACCGTGCATGCAAAACCAGCCCTGCATGCCCTGAGCCTGAAAGCACATGGCCAGGGGCTGCCACATTCATGGCACTGCTGTGCAGCACTGCCACAGCTCCTGACTGCTTTGCTGGAGAGCCACAGGGGGAGATGGAAGACTCGGTCCCTGCAGCTTGTCTCTGGGACAGGATAAGCAGGGAAGGTGCATATTACAGACACTTGAATCCTAGTTAATACGTGCCATGGGGTGGCAGACAGGGCATCTCTCAAATTGAAAGACTGGGACAGGCTACCTGTTCACTCCTGCCTGTGAGCACTCACAACTTGTAAGTGTCCTTACATAAATCAAGCTTCTTTCCCAGCTGATGGCTGTCCTTGCAGTATAAGTGGCTTTGGGGATGGCTTTGTCTCTGCCATCTCTCAGATGTGATATAGGCTGATTCAGAAACTGTAATGGGTCCTGCTGCAGGCAGCCTGGAAGGTGCCCTCTGCAGATGAGAAAAGTGTGCTGGAGTGGTGTAGCCCAGAAACCCTTTCCCCACGCCCAGCAGTAGTCCGGGGTATGGGATGCTTTGGAGTTACAGAGACAGAGAGGGCTGAGTCCTCGGATTTACAGCTGCTTTTGCTTCTTCTCTAGCTGGAAAAGGCTTCCTTGTCTTCCTCGACATAAAGAGAAGAGCAGAGGTGCTCCAAAAACTAGTAAGCACCTGTGCCAACTGATCCCGGCACAGGGCTCACCCCACACAGCAGGCTACGAGTCCCCTGGTGGGTGACAGAGCTGGCTGAAATGGATGGGGCTGTAATGGAGGTACCTGCCGGCAGGGCTACCTGGGAGACGCTCTTATCTGTCATCTGATTTATCCAGGTTAAAAGGCTGCAATCAGTCACCAAGGTAGATTCATTCCCCAGTAAATAGTGCCCGAGGGCTTCCAGGACCTATTTTACTGCTAAGCACTCTCTTTCCAATGCTTGAATACCTTTGTTCCCGATGGAGCTGTTGCTGGCTGATATATATATGATATGGGGAGTCCCGGTGACTTTTTTATTTTTGCTCTGTACAGCTCCTGGCCTTGTCTCGGCTGCGTCGGGCTGCACGATGAATTATCTGTCCAAGGCTTTCTAGCGTCTGGGGGCAAATCCAGCCGAGACTGCTCCCGGCTGCCGGGAGAGCTGTCTCTATGAATCAGCTCTGCCTGAAGCCTGGGCGATTGGCACAGCAAGAGGAGAGGCTTGGAGAGGAGGGAAATGATCCTCGGAGTGCTGGTGGGCTAGCCCAGGTTTTGGGCTGGGGCCGAGAGGACCAACCCCTCCCACCCTTGCTTCTGTCACTGGGGCACTTTGTGACGGAGTGACAGAGCTGGGCTGAGGGACAGTCGTATGCTGTGGTGCCCAAACAATTGCTTTCTCCAGCGACTTTTTCCTGCTGGATCTGCCTAGAGCCTGTGCCCTATCACAGGTGAGTCCTTTCCAGGTTTGGGAGGCTCCTCAAGCCGTGAAGAGCAGTGACTGACATCAGTCAGACAGTGGTACCCAGACCCCAGTGATCTCCAGAAAAAGGACACTCTCTGCCCTCTGGGGTTCAGCTGTCACCTCTCACGACATGTCACAAAGCCAATGTGATTTCTTCTGAGCACTGAGGTCTGCTGCCCTGAACCTGCTTTTTGGGGCCATGTTTGCATTTGGCTTGATGGTGGAGAAGAGGAAATCTCTGTCAAGAAGGCTGTGGACACAACAGCAGATCCCATCCTTGTTTAATTTTTGACTTCTTGTTTTCATCCTGGTTGAACCCAACAACAGATCTCCCAAACTGCTGGCAAGGAGCTGTCATCCCCATCCAAGCTCCAGGTGCTACCTGTCCCCCCATCCCAAAGGACAGAGGAAAGGCTGCATCCTGCCCTCTCTTTTGGGTAGAGCTCAGGAGCCCTTGTCTACTGCACCTTGCTCTTATGTACCTTCAAGCACTTGTTCTGCAAACATTTGAAGTTTGACTGCTTTTATTCCTTTTCCTGTCTTTGACAAACCTCTTATGTAGTTTATCAATCCAAATTGGTTTGTTAACTTCCTCCTGCTCTTCCCATCCCCTCCCACTCCTCCTCCCACTAATTGGAGTGGAGGACTAATGGAGTATTACTGTGAGGGACTAGACAAGCTTCCCAAATGCTTTCCTAAGAGGAGAGCACTTTGACTAATAGATGTGCATTAAGGCTGTGCATCCTTTTGTCCTGAGAGTGGGAGGAGGGGGCCAAGAGTACAGAGCAGAGCTCCAGACATCGGTATTACTGGGTCTCTCCAGATATCCAGACTGTGCAGCTAGACCACCTCTGCTCTCAGATTCACCGTTAGAGATGGGTTTCAGATCTAACTTGCCCTTTGGTAACACCCCAGCCGGGTGGATTTGACTGCCAGTAGGTGCAACACGGTCCTTTGCCAGTTACAGATCAGCTTTTCTGCTTGGGCAAAAAAGGACATTTCCCCCATGCTGTGTTTGTACAACACCCAGCACAGGAGGGCTCCTTCAGTCCCCCAGGGGATGTTTTGAAGTGCCTGCACCAATACTTTGAGTATTGGATCATCCAAAGGTGCCCTGGGACAAGACATTGGGAGAGCAGGAAGGGTGTGTCTGGAGGCACAGAGCACTTCAGGAGCTGCTGTGTACCTAGACCTTCCATCCGTGAATATCATGAGAATTTCCGGTAGTCGTCTGCTTTGAAGTCTCCTTTGCATTTTCCAGGGACCATACCCAGCACTGGAGGAGGGTTTGAAGGTTTAACTATGCAGAACCACAAAACCTGAACTTTGGAGATAGACTGGGATGATAGGCTGTGATAATCAATACATGCCCCTATCCTTGCTCCTGCAATTTGGTTTCTGAACCCATGCTAGGGTGCAGAACCAATTAGATCAGCCTGATGACCACCACCAACGTCATCTGCAACCTTCAAATGTTTTGTAGCTCAATCCTCTGGAGCCCTGGAGGGCATAGCACTGACACTTAAACACTGTAAATGGCAGCAGTGCTCAAAAGCACCAGGAAAAAGGTCAAGTGCTTCAGTAAGAGGCAGGCAGGTGTGGGTCTGCACATAGGTGTTTGCTGGTTAAGTGTATAGAGACTTCTTATCTTGGATGAGAGGTAGCAAATTAGCTGGATGCAAATTGGGGTGGGCAGGGTGGATGAGAAAGGACATAAAAATGGAGAGGAGTGAGCTGTGGCTGTCATGGGCCTCTGGGGATGGAGACAGTATTTCCAGAAGCTAGGTTTGGAGAACTAAACCCTGAGGTTTATGAAATGTGGGTGCTCAGGTTCAGCAGACTCCTGATGGCTGGGTCTGGTGATAGTGTCAGGAGACAGCTTACAGCGTGTTTTTGAGACCCCTTGTTTCACCAGGGAACATGCAACTTGCTAAGTGAATACAGGATGTTCATGTGGCCAGCCCTACGTTTGTTTCTTGGGCTTTCCAGGTGTCCCAGATTTCTCTCTGGCACTTCTTACTGGGAGCCACCCTTAGGGTGTCTGACCTCTCAGCAATCTCACCTAGGCAAGTGCTGGCTCTTTGGAAAGCTCTTTGTGTTCCTGGCTTTGCCCCCTGATTAGCAGTAGCACTGTAATAGGAGAGATGGAGTGATAAACAAGATGGAGTGATAAACACAGGATGGGTTCAACTTGTCCAGCTTCACTCCCTCTAGTCAGCACCTGCTGAGTCACCCAGACTTTTGGTATTCTTCATCAGGATGCTTCAGGAGGAAACTCGGCCAAACTGAGCCTGAGTGATGGGAAATGGCTGTGTGCATCTCATTCATCTCCTCTTATGCTGGGCAAGGGCATGAAACTCACCAGTGTGGACACTGATATGAGACCTGAGTTTGGCCCAGCTGCAGCATGAATTGCAGTTTGTGTCCCTGGCTCTCAGGCTCTGGGCTTTCAAGCACTAGTTGGTACCTGACGAGGTTTGTGGTGGGGAATCCACCATAAGAAGGGTGTTCTCAGGACAACTGCCTGCGTGAACATAAAGATGAGGGGGAGGGATAAAACACCTTCCTGATACAGGGCAGGGGGTTGTCATCACCCTGGCCACACCCATGCAAAGGGATCCTTCAACCTCTTAATGTGAGCACCGAGGAGGAGGAATATCAGAGCTCCCCGTGAGCTGGACATCACTCCCTCCCTGCCTCAGGGAAGGCACAATGAGCGGCCACAGAGCGGGGTCACTCAGGAGTGCTCCCATCAGGGAAGGAGCCTTCCTGTGCCCCGGCAAACCCCTAGTGAAAGACAATCAGGCTCGCTGTCACCGAGCTAATTCCGATGGCATAAAAGCAGTAATGAAATTCACGGCAGGATTAGCCTCTCCATCCAATGGGCCGGCGCCACAGTGACATATCGTGCTTCTTGCCCGAATGTAACACACCATCTAATTTACGTCGTGTAGCGAGCGGGAATGAAATGTTCATAAAGAATTGCTGAATCTTGTCACCTTAACTGCGGCCCCGGGCTCTGAGGCATCTGTCAGCGAGAGGAGAGCGGAGAAGGAGGCTCCTGCCTTGCAAAGCTGCGACCAGGGCTTTGGGAAAGGGGAGATGGCAGCATTAATCTTCTGGGTCTGTGCAATGGAGATGTAGCACGTGGGGATGAGAACTCTAGGTTGGAGGAGGAGGGCTGTAGAGCCTCCTTACATCTGCATGCTGCAGAGTGGGGCTAGCAACAAGAAAGGGGCTGTTAGAGCTTCCTCACCCAGAGAACTGCATGCCTGGGATGCATGAAAATGGACCTGTCATGGCATCCTTGGAGATCTACATGCTCACAGCAGAACACAAGTTCCCAAATTCCATGTTGGGTCCCGTGTGCAGGTACACACTATTTAGCAACTGCAGGTGTTCACCTGTCTGGGGAAGCATGTGCACAACCCTTTTGCTGTGGCTTGGCAGCCCCGTTCCCCCTCCCCTCCCCGAATGTTTATTTGTTGTTAATTTTCATGGATCCTAATGGCTCAGATCCTGCTAGGGGGGATTGTGCTTGCCTCTTCAGTCAGAAAGTTTGCAGAAAAAAATAGCCCTTTCCTGTTGTGTTTGGAGTAATAGCGTCTTGGTGTCCGGAGGGGAGTTGGCAAGGAAACAGGGAAGTTTATTAAGAGTAAGAGATTGAATTCCACTGGGTTTAATTGGAAGTGCTTGAGCAAACAGGGGAGGGAATCGTCCAGTCCAGCTCTCTGGAAACAGCAGTACTAGCCCCAGGCTTCACGCTCATGCTGCTTACTAGTCCCAGGGCCACCTTATCCTCTTGAGTGTTGGGGAAGCTCCAGGGTCTGGCTTGTTTTCTTCCTTGGGGTCATCTGTGCACCTCAGCCTTGGCTTTCTATTCCATCAGTTGCTAGGATCCTACATGGGATCTGGAAAGGCTGGGTCAGGAAGTATGCAGCTTTGTAGTGTCTGGGAAGGTGCAGAATTTGGCTCTGTATTTTACTTTGGAAGCTGGTTCAGGGCACAAAGTGTGCAAGTGAGGCATAGGTGCTGTCCTTCCTGTGCTGCTCAGTCCTCTCCCAAGAAAATCTGGCTTTTCTCCCTTGATAGGGACAGCACAGCTCTGGGCTGGGACTCAGCAGCAGCCGGCTGGGCTGCAGGTATTGGGTATGCAATTTGCAACTGTGATATGTTTTGGAAAAGCAACCTGAACTTAAGAGGCCTGCTCAGTTTTCCCATTTTAAAGGTGAAATGGAGAAAATCCACTTTTGGATCCTAATCCCTGCACCATCCTTCAGGGCGCAGAAAAGTCTCCAAGTCAGATTCCCATGGATGAAACCATCTGCCTTGGGCTGGTCTGAATGCTGCCTGTAGAATGAGCTGCAGCACCACTGTGCCTCCCCTGCACTGATAATCACAGGTATGCAAAGCAGTGTGGAAATCTGCCTTTGTAGTTGCAAAAGGAGCTGAGTGCCAAAAGCCTGATTCCGTCCTAGAAAAGCCTCTCCTTCAAGACTTTCTCCTGCTCCACGCTGAGTTGAGAGAGGCATCAAGTATTCTCCTCGCAGATGAAGGTAAATGGGGGCTCAGACATTTGTTTTGCCTTGAATTCAGCTGATTGCTCTGCTGAAAAATTCAAAATTAAAGAACAATAAATAATTTATTAGTTTATTTACTTTAATTCAACAAATTGCTTCCCTACAAATTAAGATATATTGCTTCAAATTAAATGTTTCATTAAATCTGAGATTAAACTTTTGGGGGCTGGGGAAAGTAAGACTTTTTAATTTGGCTGAAAACATGAGAACTGCCATTTCCCATTGCTTTAATTGCAAACTCTAGAACCAAAGTGACACAAATTTTACAAAGCATGGTTGTGCTGGTTTGGTCTCTGCTCCCACTCCTCTGGGAGATCAGTGGGTTTCTCTTTCTGTCTCTCTCACATGGCTGCAGACTTTCAGCTGCAAATCCAAATGGAGCATGTCTCCAATCTCAACTGAACCTCACACAAATGTCCTCTAATTGAAGCATTTTGTGTCTTCTAGATTTTGCAGGTCTTGTTTCTCCATTATCTTGCCTTATGGGTGAAATTGTCATAGTAGCTGGCTGTGCTCCAGCCACACTCTATATATGTGATAATTATATATATATATTTAATTTTCTTTTGGTTGATTTCCTGTGCTGGGACTCTTGAAGGTGGGATTTCAGCCATATGCTATTTCCCAGTCTCCAAAAATGTTCATCTCCAATGAATATGAGATTAAACCTCATATCTCTGTTTTCTGGTGGTTTTCTACATGCAGAGCTCTTCTACAAATTTTCACCGGTATGATGGCTTAGCCATAGAGATGAATGAGACTAACATACTTACAAACGTGGAAATCTATGTAGACTGAAATGAAGGAGTTTTCTAGTTTCCTGGGCAGTGATCCTCTTGATAGTGCACCTAGCACGAATGAATCTGCTACAGAGTGGGATCTCTGGGGCCTGTCTGGCTGCTGGATGTTAGTACCAGCTTTTGTAATTTATTAGGGACTGCTGGAGGGCTTCCAGCCAGTTCAGCACATGCCTGCATAGGTACTCATGCCCCTGTGCACCAATAGAGCTACTGCAGATTACCTCAGAGCTCTGTGACAAAGTCTGGGCTGCTCAGTTTAGGAACATAATTGCTAAAGGGCTTCTATTTTTTTCCCCTCAGATTCTGCAAGCAGATGAACTGTAGGTGCTGTGGAACAGTGTTGGGGGAATTCTCCCTTGCCTGTCTCACCCCTGGTTGCACGGCTTTGAATGATGGAAGTGCTGCTTGTGACTCTTTGGTGCCCTCTTTGCCCATGGCTACAGGCTCACAGCTCTGGGTCCTTCACTGAGATGGTGTCTGCTGCAGGTTTGCAAAACTGGGACCACGGTTGTCTTTCACAGGAAGGTTAGAGCAGCAAAAGGAGTGTCTGAGATATTTGGTGATGGAGGGAGAAGGCCTTGTGATGCCTACTCTGGGCTGCTCTGAAGAGAATTGGCGGGAACCGGGGCAAAGACAAAGCTGTGTATGTCATTTCTAGAGGGAAATCTTTCCTGTAAGGGCCTTTTTGCTTTCAAGAGAGGTGTCCCTCTTGGGAGTATTTTCAAGGGATGGGAAAAATCTCCTTTTCTGAGCTCTCCTTCAGGCACCAAATGGCAGGAAAATGCCCCATGAGGAACGGAGTGCACATGAGTGAGTGGGTTAACTCTGCAGGCAGGATTCCAAACTCCTCCTCTGAGCAGTGAATGATGCTGGAGAAGCAACTTCTAAGACCTGCATGTCTGTCAACTCCTGGAAGCCAGGTCACTCTTGGACTCCTTGGCTCCATGGCAGAGGGCAATTGCTTTTGGGTCTATGCATTGTAATGTGCCTCTGTGATATGGAGAAAGGCACAGTCACTGCAGCAAGTGGGCTTTTGCCAGGAAAACTCTTTTATGTACTTACTATGTAAGTCAAGAGTATTTACAGGAGCTCTTGCTGCCTGTAACTTAAAGCTTTAGCGAAACAAATTGGAATTGCCTTCTGGAGGCCATTGTTATAAATTACAGCCCCAACATCTGTCCACATCTGCAATGTCTAGACAACTCGTCTCGGCTACAAGAGCGAGCGTGGGGAGTGCTGTGATCACAGTGGGGAGGGGAAGCAAAGGGTTTATGCTGGGGCTTGTGCCAAGCACCCTGGCTCAGGCTGCCCCTCTGCTTTTGAGCATGATGCTCAAAGCAGAGTCCATCCCAGCCTGGCCAGGAAGGACTTCAGGGGCATTTGAGGCAGGAGGAGAAACATCTGCCTTCCCCCGTTGCAGATTGATGCCAGCAACAAATCTGGCCCTTGGAAGTCTTGACTGCTGTTGCCTCATTTATTGCATGTTGAAGGATGCGAGAGAAGGCAGAGCCTTCAGCCAGGCTCCTTCCTGGCTTTCCTTGGCCCCTGTGCAGCACTCTCGATAAAGAGGCCAAGCCCGTCAGCTGAACGATTGTATTTTTTTTACAGTTCCTAGCGCAAACCTTCTCATTTATATGTAAAGTAGCCATTAGTCATAGCTCTGTTCCCTCACACTGCCTGATGTACAATCACATTTTGCAGTGGATGAATCTTTCCACACAGCTGCTCTGCTATGAATAATCCGTTGCTGGGCCCATAAATCAGAAAAAAATCATGCACCTCCTTTGCCTGATCCTTACACAAAGTCATATATTTTACATGAGGACAAACTAAATATTCATGAGGCTTTAAAAGGCTGTTCTGACTACAAGGTACTTGTTTCGGTTGTTTTTGTTCTGTCAGGTCAGGTTTGGTGGTTTGGGTTTGTTTTTTGTCCTTGCAGGAAGAAATCTTTCTTTCCCCTTTGCCACCCTTCCGGCAGCAGCACTGAGCTCCCAGCAATGCTCCTCTGGACTCGTGTTTGCCAAAGGACTGATGAATTTGTCATCGCTGCTGTGTCAAGGACAGGCTGATGGAAGGTGCTGCAAACACCAAAGGACACATCCCAGGGCAGACAGCAAGGCCTCAGAGAGTGAAGGAGCTGCTCTAAGGGTAAAAAGGCACTTCCAGATCTGTGCTGGGGGCACCCGGCTGGCTAGGGGTTGGGGTGCATGTTTCTGTGCCTCAGCCTGGTGCTCCACACAGGGGCCTCTGGCAACGCCACAGAGACTGGGAAGGCTGCTGAACAGTCGGTATAGTACCTGTTCAAGGATGTTGTCACCCTGATTTATTTAAATCCATATTTTAAACAAAGAACCTGCAGAGCCTATGGAGAGGACTGGGACCAGGGCTTCAGCATCTTCTGCTTCCCAGTGGCCAAGTGAATCTGGTGGGGGAGCAGGACCATGCAGCCACCACGGTAAGATGGGAAACTGGAAAGTGAGGTCAGGTTTAACCTGCTCAGAATCCCTGTAAGGATTCCAAACTTTCAGGATCTGCCCTGTCCAAGACACTCAGCCTTGGCCATCCAGAGCCAGTGATGATGCTATTAGTGTAGGGAGGGCTCCCAAAACCCAGGAGGCTTAGGAGATCCTGACAAGTGTGAAGACAAGAGGTTTTCCACCTTCTATTTGCTGAATTAGCAGCTCCCAGTAACTGAGAGGGACCAGTCTCATCCTTCCCTGCCCTGGTAAAGTGGCTTTGCCATTAGTGTGGTCACAAGAAAAGCCAGTTTGACTTGCCAGCAAAGTGTTTAGTTTATATTTCCTGAGTACAATATTCCTGCCACTATAGTGAACTAAACCAGCTCACTGTGATAGCAAACAAGTTTTGGAGCCAGCAGAAGCTGAGAGGAGGAAACATGCAGCTGTCAGAGACAGGAGAGAGGATACAGCTCTCCTTTTCAGCAACATAAGGGATACAATCAGCTCAAGCTGTAAAAGTTGATCTACAGCCTACACTACTGTGGTTTCTCTGCAGACAAGCCTTTCTCTCTGGTCATCCCCTCCACACGTGCAGCCTTGCACATCTTCTTATACCAGGTAATGAGTGCTGTCCTGCTCAGTGAACATAATTCATACTGTGTGGTCTTGGACTCTCTCCCTTTGCTCTTGCATGACTGAGTGTCCCTTTGTCCTAAAAAGCCCCTTTGCCACAGGCTGCAGTGTCAGTCAGCTGCCCTCAGTTTCACCAGGCCACTGCACAGCAAGCACCCTTAGCTGAGATGCCAGAGCGCTGTGTGAAACATGCCACTGTTGGGGATAAGCTGGGCTGCAGAGGCTGAGCTGAACCACCGGGATGTTTCTGGGTGCAGGGCTCCCTGTCACCTTCTCACAAGCTCTTGTGCTATCAGAGATTGCCTGTGTGCTCACCACTGTGAAACACAGCCCCAGTAGCAGCTGCTGCCACTGCTGCCGCCAAGTTCTTGCAGGACAAAGGGAACAACAAAAGATTCTTCTACCAGTGAACTCCCTTCTTTTCACTTCCCTTCCTTTTTGCTCCAACTTGGAAAGAATGAAGCCAAGGCACTGCCAAACTAGAGGAAAACAAGGCCAAGCACACACAGATGGTGACTCCACAAATATAATTTAAAATCCTCCTTTATTATTCAAAATATAAAAATTCAGGCAATAATGCCCAAAGGAACTGCACTGATTAAAGTTCCCTAATGTTTCATGACCAAATCTTGCTGCTTCCACCTCGGGTCACTGGGACAAGAAGTGAAACCCCTCTGGAGTGCAGAGAAAGGTAGGGCTGTACCTGCTGTAGATCACTTAACCACTTACTTGCCGACCCAATCAGCTTCACTTGAAGCAAAGCACCAGCTGTTCCTTACCCAATTAATGACTGCCACAGCAAATTAACATGGCGTTACACCAGGCGTGGATGTGGTCCGCAGAGTCCAGAATGCACACAGCAATATGCTATTGCAAAAATAATCACAGTAATATCTTTACTGTTAGGTAGCATCCTTCATCTGGAAGGATGGCGAGGTCCCCGAGCGCGGTATGGGCTCGTTTCATGCAACGTGCTCTGCAGCAAGGGGGTGGAGGGCAGGGAGGGGGTATGGCTGCTGTTTCAAGGAAAAGCCAAGAGGAGCTGGTCAGGGTGGCTCTGCTGTGGCAGAGACAGCACTGACTACACGTGTCCAGCTCCTGCAATTCAAACAAATAACTGTTTGTTTGGTTGTAAATCTGTTGAAGTGTGCCTTCTCCCTGCCTTACGCACCACAGACCTTTCCAATGTCACTTTGCCTGCTGTGTGATGTGACACCTTGATGGTGTCACAGCTTGGTGTGCTGACCGTTCTCTCCTCTGGCCACAGAGAACTTGGCAAGCTGGTGGGTGCAGAGCTGGCCATCCAGCTGCAGGGAGCATCCCACAGTGGGAAGGGGCCACAAGGTCAGGCTGCAGAGGCAGAGATCCAGGTGAGGTTCCCACAACAAGGTGTTACTCCATGCTCAGTGCTGCTGGGCCAAGTGCTGCTTCTCTGAGTCCTTCCTCAGTCACTCTGTGCTGTGGTTGAGGCTCCTGCCCTGTTCCTCTGCAGTGGTTCTGCATTGTAAGGTCCTGATGGCAGGGTGGCAGAATAACCAGGCCATGATCTCCTACCACCAAGTTAAAGCCCAGCACCTAAACACTCATTAGTTTTGGCTCCACATAGTCAGGGACATTAATCCCCTGTAAGTTACAGTCCAGACAGACCAATCAGCCCAGAGGGCTTTGGGACACTGGTGTCTAATGCTGAAGCATTACACTTTCCAATTTTCCAACAATTAGGCCGGCATCAGATATTATTGACAAGTAAACCATGCAATAAAAACCCTGAGGTTGCCATGCTGCTACCAGGAGGATCCACTTACACCCCAAGCCAGCTGCAGGATGCCTGGAGGGAGGAGACGTGGGAGAGCCCTGCCTCGAGCACCAGCAGCCCCTGGTTGCCTTCAGTGCTGTTACAGGAGCCTTCCCTTTGCAATTATAGGATTCCCTCATTATAATTACTGTTATTTATATAATCGTGGTGAGTGTTTTCAGTGCTGTCAGCAGTCTGGAAAGTGCCCAGCCCCACTAGAGCCAAGCATTTCAGGCATTTCACTGCTAAGAATCTGGGCTTAAAGTATGACAGCCAAGAGCACGGCTGGGTTGGTCCAAGAATGGCAGCCTCTTGTCCTGGTGACATGGAAGCTTTATTTGGGAGATTTCTGTGTCCTGGGATTGCTGAGGGAGAACATCAGGTTATCTCTTCCTCCTTCTTTTAGACCCTTGCTCTGGGAGCACAGAACACGGCAGCAGCACACGCTGCAAAGGCTGACATTCCCTGTCACCTCTGCTGGGTCACTGGCTGCAGCAGCCACTCCTGGCACGGGGCCATGAGGCACCACCTAGTCACATGTCCCCAGGAGGAATCCAGTAATGGCACATTCTCTGCATCCCCTGGTTTCTCTCTGATCATCTCGCCTGGAAATCTGGAGGAGATGGAGTGTTTAGAGAAAATGAGGGAAGGGACTGGAACTCAGGAGATACTGGTTTTGTACCTGCTTGAAGCTTCACTTTTGTTCCTGTGTCAAACAGAGGAATGAAAACTGGGTTTGAGCTGCATATGGGCAAGTGCTCATGTTTGTGGCTGGCTTCTTTGCGTTTAAATAGGAAGAAATTCAGAGTAACTCACTTAAAATGCAGAGCCAAATACATAAATGCAGCAAGGTAAAGAACCTGAGTGTTTTACTAAATGACAAACTGGCTAGAAATCAGTGTTGTGTTTGCTATAGAGAAGTACAAACTAACCAGGGTCTTATAGTTGGTATTAAAACCACAGGAAGCAATTCCTCTCTGCTGCTCCATACGAGGCAGCGCCAGTTTTTGGGCTCTGTGGAAAATGTAGAAAAAATTGGAAAGAGATGAGACCAATTTAATAAACAAGAGGATTAGAAGCAATGGCTGCCACGTGAGCTGGTCTTGTAGGGTGTGCAACAGAGAAACAGAGGGGATATGGTAAATATTCTCCTTTGTGCAGCTGCTAGTCAAAAAATGCTGATCAATTCTTTTTTTTTTTTTCCTCTTTGCTGCTTGGTAGAGTTTCCAGGTCCAGTTTCCAGGGAAAATTGATCTAGAAACATTATTAGAAAAAGGGCACCGAAACACCACGGGAGTCTTTTTATGTACAGGATGCCTTCAAACAAACATCTCTCAAGAACGATGTCAGCCTACTCGATCCATTCCAGTGGATGCAGATTTTCCTGTTTCACATCCCCTGTGCACCTTCGGTCTGGTGACTTTTCACCAGACGCTGTTGGCACCCAGCGGGCTGGAACAGCGACACGGAGCGAGCAGGGAGCGCAGCCGAGCCCTCCTGCGGGGACACGGCAGAGCGCGGGGCTGAGACTCAGGGGCCAGCCGTGCCTTCCGCCCCAGGAAGGTCGGGAGCTGGACGCTGCCCACACGGCACCTGCAGGACGCGCCTCCTCGCCTCCTCATCTCCTCATCTCCTCATGTCCTCATCTCCTCCCTCCCAGAGCGGCCGTGTCCATCCCGCCCGGCCCGCTCCTCGCGCCGTCACCGCCCCGCGTTACTACAACCCCCGTCGGCCCCCTGCGCGGCACACAACGCACGCGCCAGCCGGCTCC
>VXBQ01007589.1:287904-334576 GCA_013400175.1 Phainopepla nitens | reverse complement strand
GGGGCGTCCTGCCAGCGGGAGGGCCGTGAGCAGGGTCCCCAGAGCCGGGCCGAGGGAGCCTCGGGAGGAGGAGCGGGGGCTGCGGGTGCCGCCTGGGAGGGGGAGAAGTTAAACTGGAGTGAGGCAGGACCTGGCAGAGGGGCCCACAGGCACCGGCAGGCTTTGCGCATGTAATTCTTGCATTTTTTTCTTTATTTGTGCACCTTAGACTGTCCTTCTGTACTGCTCACTATCCCTCCCTGATTTTGTTTTTCCTCCGATTCTACGGCGAGATCTCTAATACTGGCACTCGAATGTTTCACCTGCTGCTGCAGCAGTACAGCAGTGATCGTGGCTGCGGGGAGCACGCACATTGTTTAGGTTTTGAGTTGGCCTTTGGTGTGGAAAACAGTACACGCATCCAAGATGTTCTTCAAATATGGCTAATTTCCATAGATTTCAGATATTGTGCTGAAACTGTAGCTTCGTTCTCGTTTTCTTCATTTGGTGATTTTTTTCTAAGCGTTTTGGCCAGAAATGTGAAATTTAGAAATGAAAACAAAGTGTTGCCAACTAAACTGAATGTAAATTTCAGGTGCCCCAAACTGCTTTTTCCCTAAGTATATAATTTAAATTACTGGCAACACTTGCTAAAAGTTTGTTTTGGATTAGTGCTTCTAGTGGCACAGAATTAAACTTGAGCTCATCAAGAAGAAGGAATTCTGTTAAATCTTCAGAACATATGCCCAAAATGAAATTGAGGAAACACTAGTTGCAAATTTTAATTTCTAACTGAGCTTCAAAGTGCTCATTTGCCTTTTGGTTTTTAATCTGGAAGGACTTGCTTCTCTCTTGAGACTTTTTGACCCTTTTGCTAGTAGTCTCCAAGTTTGCCAGATTCATAGAGTCTCAGCTGGATGAAGTGGAAAAATGCAATGGGCACCTAAATAGGCAAGATAGAAATTAGTGATAATGGATGGCCCTCTTTGGTGTGGGATTGGCCAAGGAGTGTCCCAGATCCTGCTGCACTTGTGTTTGGCCAAGCTTGGTAATTGCAGCCTGCCTCCAGATAGTGAGTTTCACATCCCGAGAGGTTTCTGCTGAAACATTCTTGTCTGCTGCCAGACAGCATTGTGAACATGCTACGCTGGCTTCTCATACATGACTTTTCTTACCCCTTGTGCCTCAATTCTCCTTCAAGGGCTTAGTCCAGGTGGTTTGAGGTCGTCTGTAAGACTGGGCGTGGAGGCTGAGGGAATCCCTGTCCATCCTGCAGCTGGCAGTGTCCTGCTGGAGCAGTAGAGCTCCCTGACCCTGGGGACAGGCATGACCGTGAGAGGAAGCTGCTCTTCTGGGACAGGCATCTGTTAAGAGCACCAGATAAAGGGAACAATTATCAAGACCAGGCTGCACTGAGAGCTAAAAGCTAAGCCTTGTTCTTTCATGTTTTATTAAAGTGCCTCTTGTGTGCAAAATGCTTGTGAAGGACATGGCTTCCCTCTGTCAGCTCTAAACTTTTAGGGTGTTTTTGCTTACAGGCTGAGAGTAGAGTAAGCAAAGGTTTTGTTAAGCACATCTCAGTCTTTTACTTTAGGGTGCATCAGTCCAGAACATGGTTCTTACTTTAACTCTGCTGATGGAGTAAAGTGTTGGTCAGACTTGGTGGGGTGTCCTGGTGTTCCTGGAAGGGTGGCACAGACAGATACGTCAGGATACAGGAGGAATCAGCTGCAAGTGTCATCTTGGCCCTCCTAGGAAATGTCTTTTCTGTGCCTTGTAGCACTCAGAAGTGCTCAGGCACTGCAGTAATGGCACTGGTACAGTTTTCCACACAGAGGTAGCAGATCAGCTCGTGCCTCCTCTCAGCTAATGCTGAATCATTCACAGTGGATTACCTTGTCCATCTGAGTGTGTGAGAGGCTTCATTTGCATCTTCCCCCTTCGATGGCTCACAGTTTGATTTTTCCCTGAGAGATTCCCAGGGAGTATTGTAGGTAAATATTCAGATACTTTTTGGAGGTATGAGGCCTGTTATCAAAGGCAGGAGAGGCAGTTTTGGTTTTGATATGTAGTTGGGATAGATTTCATTTCATATTGAAAAACAGCCCTCTGGGTCGTAGTTTGTTTATGCTTCTCTAGAAAAGAATACTTTCTTTCCACTTAAAAATGTCAGCAGGTAATTTTTAGCATTGACTTTGAGCAGCTTTCTTGAATCACAAGGTATCAGCCAAGATGGACCTGGTGATTTGATTTTCATTTTAATGTCCAACTCAGACAGAAAATGTCATGGGAAAGCTTCATCCGGTGCTAATATTATGAATGAAATTATTTTGCTTTAAAGCATGTGTGTTTGGTGCTTTGAAAGACAAGCAGTGCTCAGTTGTTTTTCTGTATGCTCATGTGTGTGCAGCTTTTAGAGGGGGGTAGAAGGCAGCTGCCTTCTCAAGGTTGGTGTTGGCTGGATTACTTGCCAATGGAGCACTGTTGAGTTTAACTGATATCTGCTACCAGTTTCCTGGCTGTCTGTGGTCAGGTACAATATGCATAAACTAATGCTTCAAGGTTTAAGTAATTGATTTAATTTCATTTGCTTACTCAATTGACCTCTGTGTTTTATTAAGACTTAATTTATTTCTGATATTGAATTGTTGTGTATTAACACTACACACTACTAAGCAACTGCTCACAAGGGAGGACTATCTTTGCTGGTGAATGAGTGTCTTTTATCATGTGTTCTGCACATCAGCTTTCAAAAGTTTTGTTGGTTTTTTTTTTTTTTTTTGAATGAAAGATGGTTCATAGATTTAAAATACAGTCTTTTAAATTAAATAGTCCAGTGTTCTGCAGCTGCAGCAAGGTTTTTTTCCAGAGTGGAACCTGTCAAAGTTCACTTCAGCCTGTTTTCTTTTTTTGTGCAGGCCTACTGATTAAAGTACACTCTTTATAAAGTACAGTGTATAAGAAACTGATGCACAAGCTAAAGAGAGAGGTGAATGTGCCCATTAACCTAAAAAAATACACACAAAAGTCCCACCCAAACTCTCTTACCATAGAGAGCTCTGCTTTTATGCATTCAGGAGTATGGGATTTCCATAGTCCTAGTCGTTTACAAAAGAACAAGAAATCAAGCTGCTCAATAAGTACCTTTCAAGTTTGAATAAGTGTTTGAAACTGTAGATACAATATTTAAAGTATGAGTGTGATAGGCTCAACTGAGACTTTGATTAAATGTCATATAAAGTAAACTACATAAGCCTGCATAGAATAGTAGACATTTTTTCAAAGTAGCTTCAAATGGTTCTGTTAAGTATACGAATGTTCTGATGATTATCTTTTTAATTAAAATGAGGAATCTTTGTTTAAAGTGGCATTCTTTTTTACGGCCTGTTACAGTCTCTGTAACAATCATTTCTTAAGTCTGAACGTTTTTAATTCCAGGAATCCATTTATATAAAACTATGTTTAGACTTAATTAAGGAACGATTCTTACAAAGCTTGTAAATAGCCAGGAAAAAAGGGACAGAAAATAAAACTGACATTCACACTTAACAGAATGATTGTTACAAGGTATGTAATATGCTATAAAAATACAATAAAGCCCTTTTTATAAGAGTTCATATTTTTTGTTCCTCATTTTGAAAGGTATTTAAGAAAAATATCAAAGCTCTATGAAGCGACATCTGTTTTCTTGAATGGACTAGTGACAACTTGAGTTGTGTTTAATTAGCAGTGCTTGGAACAGTACCTGGCCAGTTTGGGCTCCCATCTAGGACCATTTGAGAGGCAACAGCTTGATACTTAAAAGAGTTTCACTTTCTCAGTTTTTATGAATTGATTAATTTGCAGTAATTCACCTAATTTCCTGGCTCATGAAGAGGAAGAAGTCAGTCTGAGTGTTCTTTGTGGTTTTTTTCTGTTTCACCCCCAAAATACCATTTTCCTTTTGGTTTTGGATGATGGGATTCTAGGAGCTGCTGAAGGGCCTTCCAGTTTCACAGGAGAACCAGAGCCTTCTAGTTGTGTTTTAAGATGCATCTGTGGGTTGTTTTTTGGTTTCTTTCTTTTTTTTTTTTTATGGTCGAGTTTTTTGGGGTTTTTTGAGTGTTTTGGGGTTTTTTTTGTGGGTTGTTTAATTTTTTAATGAGGGAAAACTCTGAAGTTCATTAATTTTTATATTTGTATGTTTGTAGGAGCTCCCACATAAGTGGCAGGTAATATAGTAAAGAATAGTCAGTATAACTGAAGGCTGAAGGGTAATAAAGTTGGAATTTTTTTCCTGCTCTGTGCATGTATATATATGGAACAGATGGACAAAGGCTTATGCCTTAAAAGAGGCTCTGCTTGCACTAAACCTGTGTCACTCATGGTGTCAATAGGACTAGGGTTTTAAAGACCTGTTATTTGTTAGCTATTTTTTTAAAAAATCTTTGAGAACCTTGCAGTCTTCTCAGTAAAATATTTGTGTCATGGACATTGTGGCAGAGAACCCCGGGTACCCAAAGCAAGGATGTCATGAATGCCATGAGAATAATTTTGTAAGCTGGGATAGCAGAGCATTGCCTCTCAAATGTGGGGTTGCAAATCCTGCTTGAATTTTAAACATACACTTACCAGTTTTTCCAATGGTACTGAAATAGCATCCTGGTTTTTTGGGTGTTTTTTTGGGACTAGTATATTGTATGGAAAATATTGATTAATTTTCTTCTGCCCCAAACTTCATGCTGCAGATTTTCCTGCACTTGGTGCAGGCCTTTGGTACTTCAGTCACTTCACCCTCGCTTCTCTGGTAATGTTTCATTTCAGCCACTTTGCTCCATTAAATGTATGCAATTAGAAAAGCAAATGGCAAATTCGCTATCGCATCACTGAAGTATTTCGTTTCATAGACTTAAAAAGCCAAATTTGTTGCACCATGCTCTCCTCACTGTAATATGTACTATAAACATCAGAGAGAATAGGCTGACCTTAATATTTGCTTCTCAGACTAAATCGCCGCCTTGCAGCAGTTATTTCCCACTGAATAAAAAGTTTAATTTCACGCCCTGATTAGTGCTAGTATGTGCAGGTGGATATTTATTTTATGCAGCTAAACTAATCTGCCTTGGCAAATTATTTGCCAGTCAGCAGAGCTAAAATTCCTCATGAGTATTTGGTACTAAATTATCATTCTCATTAGTAAGATAAAGCAGAGTGTTCTAACCACAGAGTTTGGTTAGGCAAAGGGCTTCCTAAATAGTCTTTGGAAGGTACAAGATGTGTGGTGGCCTCAACATTGTCAGTATCCTAAAATGGTTTGTGATATACAAAACGGTAATGAGGATTTTAGAGGAAGAAAATAAAATCATTCCATAGTTGTGTATCATGTCTAGAGGTAAGGTAGGAATGTACAGTGTTCAGAGATCACTTCTTTAAGAGGTGCCTAATGAAGAAAAAAATCAAATGGTCATCTTTGGTTGGCCACTGGAAATACTCCAAGCTCTGATGTCTGGGCCACAAATGAGATGAAGTATAAAGTTATGTTGTTTTCTTTATTTTCAGTGCTAGTGGCTGCTGAGGTAGCAGAAATAACGACTTGAGACAGAAAGTTAAATGGTTGAGGAAACTCCCTGATCTGGTCTCATTTAAAATCCACTTCACACTCTAAAAACATTTTGAGTGGGGATCAGAAAGTATTCCATGACATACAGGTGTTGACTGGATATGTTTGTCAAATGAATATGTTCATCCATTAATTTGTTTTCTGTGGATATTACTGTGTTGGTAGTTTGTTTGTGTTATAAAACATGTTAATGAAAGATACTTAATTTCTGTTAAAAGGAGAGAAATTTATACCTGAGCAACTAGATTTTTTTTTTGTATAAAAATTTTCATGCTAAATTGATCAATGCAGATGGAATAGGCTGTTTTCTCACTTCCATGTCTGCTTATATTGTGTCATCTTAAACTCCATGCGTGCTGGTGAGATTTGTGTAATATTAACTGTCCTCTGTAGCAAGCTGAACTGGTATTTCCAGTACTGAGCATTTTCTTCAGTCTTCCTCATTTCTTCCTTACAATTCAGGAGATGCTCAACAAGGCATATTCTTGATACATTTTAAGTGATTTTGCACAGAAGGGCTGAATCCACTGTGTGTTCATCTGTGGAAGCTGAAAATTAATTGTAGCCTAGCAGCGTCCAGTGGCTGCAGCTAAAGAGTAAGTGCTCAAAATACAATTAATAAGCAATCAAACATGAAGCTGTTTCCCTGACAGGATACTGATTAGTGCTGTGAAAAAACTTCTTGATACCTCAGAAATGGTTGAAAATAAACATCCTGGGAGTTGCGTTAAATATTTCCTGCTTATTAAACAACAGAGCTTTCTAAAGCCAGTTTTTCTGAGGTGCTGAGAACTCTGGTGTTGGACAAATGCTACCCCTGCTTGCAGAAAGAGAAAGCTGAAGCTCAGAAATTTGCCAAGGGTCATGGTCTGGAGGAATTTGTGTAGGGTGATATGGTACACTGATAATAGAAAGCAGAATACAAGGAAACCGGTTCTTCTAACAGCTACCCTTGTGCTTCTGACCATGTTTTGGTTAATTTTACAACTGGCTAGCCACCTCTTAAGATAACCCATTTTATCATTAAACAAAATTAATTTTAAAAATGGCTTGAAACTGTCTGATTTTAATGGGATCTGAATATTCTTAGTTTTAATCTGCCTCATGAGGCTTGTCTTTCTTCTGGGAAGTACATTGTTACATCATTAAAATATCATCCCCTACTGAGAGAGAAATCGGTCCCATTCACTAAATGGCAATGCTGAAGCAATGACAAGTATTTCTAAAAACTGCATTAAAATTCATTTTTTTTCTCTTGGATGTGCAAGTTCCATGGTCCCATTAACCAATGGGTGCTCAGCCTATTTGCTGCTGTGTGTGCACAGCCAGATTTTTTAGCTGGGATGGCAGAAGAGTTCGGAAGCAGACGTGATGACTTATAGTTTTGAATTATTTCACTTTTCCACAATGATTTTGCTTGGAAACGAATGATAGATCATAATTCTGCACTCTCTAGCTACTTCTAGTCCTCCTCTGTACTAAAAATTGAGAAACATCTGATTTAATTTTCCTTCCCCTACTGCTAAAACAGGGTCTTGTGCAGTCATTTTGAAGAGAGCAACAGAAAGGAGATAATGAGGAAGAATGGGAAAGCTCAGCAAGGGGTCCTTCTAGTCTTCTTGAGGGAAGGACAGAAGTGTTTTCAGTCTGTGGGCAGGAGCCATGCAGCCTCTGGGCAGAACCCACTGGAGTAACTAGTTTGGACTAGAAGCAGCAAAAAAGCCTAATGCTGGTTTAATTTGCTTCATCCCATGGTGAGAAGGGAAAGGCTGCAGGGGCATCCTACAAAGGAACGAAGAAGTTCTTCAGAGCAGTTTTGTGTTAGCAGAACAATAGTAAGTGTGTTCTTTTAACTGAGTCTGGATGGTCCTATGTTTTTCAGAAGCACCTGAAGAAAACTTGAACTGAAGAACGTGATAGAGAGGGGCTTTGGATAGCACCAGCCAATGCAGAGCTCTGGTGTGAATTTTGTCAGCTGGCTTTGTGCCCTACATGGGATTTTTTTGGTTGTAGGAATGCTCTCTCATGATATTTTCATCTTAGGACATAGTTCTTCTTACGGAATTGAGTGGGTTCTTGTTTCCCTGATACAGTGGGGTTGATGAAACGCTGTGGAGAAGGGTGATGGCAGTCTTTGCATGGATACTGATCAGGGCTGGACTGTATGCTGACTAGGAAAGAATCTGAGTGTTTCCATGCTTGCCCATACAGCAACCAGAACAGTCTCTAGTTGTTTCAGAGAAAAATGGTCTATCATGAAAGTCTGTCATACAATGTAGTCGGTCTCCCTCTCTACACACATCATTTGTAATTTACTGTGAGAGCAGTACAGAATGGAGCAGTGTTTATGTGGGAGTTGCTTTTCGTTTATGGATAGTTGGCCTTGAATTCTGTCTATTAGGAAGATGTTGGCGATTCTCCAGGGGGGTTGTTCATTGGGTCTGCTCAATGCCCTTCCTTCTTATATGCCAAAACTGTAAGAGTGATTGAGAAATGCAGCCAGCTATCATTCATCTCCTGCAAATTAGAGCAATGGGAAGGGGGTGTGGTCTCAAGAAACAATGGATAGATCTTGTTTTAGAAGATGAGTCTTAGAAGCATCTCAACAGGAAGAAATCCAGTTAATGTTCACAGCCTCTTCAAATGTGACAGAAGGTGTTTCCTATTACTAATATATTCAAAAGGACAAAAATCTACATTTCCTTTTCTTTTTGTAACTTTTTTCTTTTTATTTTTCCTTCTCTTGACTAGGATGACTCCAGTGAAGTGCATTGCTCTAGTACTTTGTTACAGCTGTTGTTATAAGCAAGGATAAATACCCCACAAGTTTTTTACTGACAAGAAAATATTCCTATAATCTCATGACTTTAAAATAAGAATTTATGCAGAAGTGATAAAGGGCCCATCAGTGAGAAGACACATGCGAGAATTGGATTGGATGTGGAATGTGGGTTCAAGTCTGATATTCACAACCAAAGTACTCTCTAAAGCTTTCACAACCTACTAAAAGTAGTTGCTAAGTGGAATTCTCTTTGCTATGCCATTGGAGAGCCATTCCAAATTTGACTACTTTGAAAGTCAGAATCCTAGTTCTTATTTTCCTGCTTAACTCCATTCATGGCTGATTGATTCTCATTTGTTCATACACCAGTGTCCTGGATCTTAAACAGCTCTCCTTGTTCCCCTGTGTTCATCTGCAGATAGTTGTGGAGAGCAATCATGTCCTGCTCTGAACTGGGTCTGGTCAGGCTAAACCAGCATTCTTTAATTTATTTTTCCTTCTGTTGTAAGACATTTCCTGGAACTACTGATCATCTTAATAGACCTTTTTAAACAGCTGCAAATTTTGATTAATCTCCCTGAAACACGAATGACCAGAGCTATACAGAACATTCCAGGAAATATTTTATGGATTTCTTGTACTAAAGCAGTGACTCTAATTCCTCTCTTCTGGGAATTTTTTACTTTATACAATATCCTATAGTAGTGTTTGCTATTTCTGTAGCCACATCTTATGGATGAGCCATCATTATCTAATGAGTAACATATCCCAGGGCCTCTTTCCCTCTTCTCAGTTACTGAGTTCCTAATTTATGATGTAACTTTTTGATTTTTATGCATCATATGTCAGTTCTGTTACCAAATCTTCAAGATGCTTTGTCCTGTATATTTATGATGCCTCTTTAATTTCATTAGCACATTGGTAATTCTTGAGTTCAGCCATTAGTGAGAACATTTTACATTAATTTCAAGAATGATAGTAGATTTCAATAAGGATCAATCTCTGTACAGCTTAATGGTTCCTTTTTCAAAATTTCATATGCTACTCTACAGTTTTTAGTTTCTTAGCCTCCTTGCAAGTCTGGTATTAATCCTAATCCTCTTCATTTCAACTAGTAACTTCCTACATGTCATCTGTCAAATGCTTAACTACTTCTAATTTGTCTGGACTTCAGTGATCTTCTTAAACAAGAAGATTGGGTTAGTCTAGCACTAATTCTCATTTGTTCTAAATTGGGAGTAGATTTACTTAGCCTCCCATGGTGACTTTCATTTTGGCAATAGTTATCAGTACTGGGTCTCAGCAGATTTCCTTTCTTGGGACACAGGACATACTTTGTCTGTGTTTTGGCTTTGTTTTTTTTTTTTTTTTTTNTAGATTCATTCTGGTTGGAATTACAGAAGGTTGTCCTGTGTGAGGGTGCTACCAGGGGCTGCCCATTAGGAGTCTTCAGCTACTGCTGTTGCTCCTGCTTCATTCTGGCATTTTAGTTCTCCAAGACAGCAGGTGATGCTTTGGTTTTCCTTGGCTGAAGGAGGAGTTTGCTCTAGTTAAGCCAAGCAAAGGAACATTTGCATCTTATGCCAGGAATTGAGAACAGTCATGGAGCTGAACTTGGTACAGGGTATTTACATAAGAAAAAAATTTGATATATTTTGGTAACTTTTTCAGACAATTAGTTACGGATTCCAAGTCACTTCTGATGGGTGAAATGGTCCTGCATTGTAATTGCAGCAGAGTGCTTTGTAAGGGAAATGTATTTGGGCATTGATGCAAAATGAATGGCCATTCCTGCAAAAAGGAAGTGCTTTGGTTACTTTATCGGACAGGAAAATGTTTGGCTAGTGCTGGAGCCTGCTCAGCAGACAAGAGCTCAGCAGCTAAGCAGAAAATGTGGTGGGGTTCTGGAGTGTGCTCTTCAAATTGTTTCCTTCTCTTTAGAAAAAAATGGTATTCCTTTTACAAATTTGTCTGCTTAATGTGTGAGCTGCAGATTTCCTTCCAGGATAGTTGGCACAGATCTGTAACTCATCTCTCCTGCATGCTTTTTTGTCTGTTACCTAAAATTCAGCAGGAGATCGGGAAGGTGAAAATTAATACTGTAGGTTCTTAAGCTGATTATGGAGATTGTAGTTTTCCAATCTTAATTTGGTTTACCTTGGCTGTATTTTTTAAGTACAGGACTTTCTATTCCTGATGCTCTGAATTTCAGTGAAAAATTAGAATCCAGGTGAGCTGTGTGACTTTTCTGTGGACTTACAAAGAAGAGACAATACTTGGAAGGCAGCAGCTTCATTTTGTTGATCTGTGGACAAGCTCCCAGCTGCTGTTTCATACATAAATGCTTGCACTGTGGATGTCACTGTTCTTGCTGGATACTTGCCTGGCACAAATTCAGAAAGTAGCATGAGAAATGGTCTTCATCACAGATCTTGCAGTCTTGAAGGAGGCTTCTTCAAGTGGATATAGCACTTGAATTTCATACTTAAAATGTTAAATGGTTGTGAAATCAAGCATGGTCACAGAGAGAATCTCCACGCTGCTAGAGTAAGCATGTTTGTGGATCTTGCTGTTACTTTGTTCAGAGATTAATGGAGTGCTGTCATGGGTCTCCATTTAGTTTTCAATACTGTAGCTTAATATTCTTGTGAGCCCTAAAGAAAGTATCCAGGTGTTTCATGTTTCAGAAGTAGTTTACCTGGTTGCTGCTGCTCTTGAAGGATATAAAAAAACCTTGCATCATTTATCTGTCAAGGTGCATAAACAGCCAGTCTCCAGTGGGAGTTGGTTTTGAGCAGATCTCAGGCGAGGAAGTCGGGCAGATTGATTAAAGAACAGGAGTAGCCACGTTCACCCCGTGCAGTGAGCTCATGAAGTGCACAGGCAGGCAGAGCCTACTGTTCGAGAGCGCTGTGTCCTTCTGAAGGAGCTTGTGTCAAACTGTGAGACCTGACAGTCAGCTGACTTAGTGTTGGTTCATTCTTCCTACAAAATCTCACAAAGGACGCACTTGAATACTGGCAACTTAAGCTTTTAGGATCAGATAGCTCGTGGGTTTTTCTCCTAAGAACAATGAAAGATTCTGAAATCATGTGTTTGGTTTAGTTGAATTGGAGTCCACAGATCTAACTGTGCCTTGTTTTGAGTATTGCTTTGGGCAGTAGAGTCAGGGATCTGTTTGGGCCATGAAGTTGTATATTCTGTAATAGGAATTCAGTTTATTGCTGTAATGGATGCAAACTCATTACAAGTTCTAGGCCACAGGGGATACTTTCCTTTGCTGTGGAAGTCATCTCAACCGGACAATCTTCAGTGCAAGTGGCCATGCCCTTCCATGTCAGTGACTGACAGATCCAATTCTGCTTTTGTAGCCGAGAGCCTGTTAGTTAATGGAGTCGTGAATATTGTTACTCAGAGGCAACCTTCAGAGTATTAAAATGCATTATTCCTGTTCTTCACTTGATATTTATCAAACAAGGTGTTATATCTCATGAATTCAATGCTATTGTCAAATAAATACTGTGTGTAGATCATGACTTAAAAGAAATGGTAATATAAGTAGTTTCATTATTGCTTTGCAGTGATGGGGAGAGATGGGTTTAGTTTGCTTGTTTAAATCCTATGTGTTGGAAACCCAGAGTGAATGTCTTCTCTGAGGGAACAGCGAGCATTATGGGTGATATGATCAGATTAATAAGATCCTTAGTACATATGTATTTCATACAGGTCTCAACTTCTTTCCCCCCTCATTTCTTCTTACATGGAAGCAGATGAAATGCAGAAGCAGCAGTACTGCCTTGGAAGTACCAGAGTAGGTTTCCTTTTATAATTATCATTCTTGACATATTTATCCTTTCTTATGGAAGGGAAGATGCAGATATTTAAGAACCCTTCTTGCACAAAAAAGCCCAATTTCCGCTCAGTACTTAATTAGCACTTGTTTATGACACAGCATCTGATTTGATTTTCGAAACAAATTGCACAGTAAAGAGGCTGATATTTAAACTGTATAGTAACCACAGCTCCAGCTGTGACTCAAATCTTGTAAGCCTTCAGGGGTTGTGTTTAGGCTTAGAAAATAGGAACTCAGGCCTGTAATTAAATGTCCTCTGAAAATCAGCCTGGGTAGAGAAGTGGAGAGGGTACCACTGAATTTTAAATTACTGACTTGTTCTCAAGAATCATTCTATTGTTCTGGGCCTTGCTAGGGACTGCAGAAATCAAATGGATTAAAAATGGAAGAGTAGATTACTAAAGGAAAAAAAGTCAGGGGTTGCAGACAAAGAGATGAGCAAAGTAAGCTGTTTTGGCTCCCCAGTTTATAGACAGATGCAGTATATATAATTTTAATATATGGCTATCATATAGATAACAAGTTCTGTCCACACCAGAAAGACTTAAAGAGAGAGTAAAGATTTCATGCACAGTAAAATTGTGGTTCAGAACTGTGAGTAAGGTGCTGATGGTTGTGGAATAAGCCATCTGGGGTAATGGAAGGCTCATTTTTTTAAAGCAAGGCCTCAATAATAAACATGAATGTCTTGGAAAAGGAAGTAGACTAGGTTATATTATAAATTAGTCACTCACCTAAATCAAAATGTGAAATATTCACAAAATAGCATGACAGAATTAGCAGTCAGAGTGCTTTCAGAGTTACTTTTAGAGGAAAGCAATCACTGTCAATGCTGTTGAAAAAAGAGAGCAAAATTCCCCTAGCAGCCTGACTTCTAGTCAAGGAAAATGCTGGAGCAGATGCTAAGAGAAAATACTGTGCTTATGAATGGTATTGAACCATGAGCATAAATGATGTGTGCTCATGAAAATACAAAAATGAGTAGGTCTTGCTGGGCAATTAATTGTATTGCTGGTGGAATTGTTTTGAATGGATCATAATCATGGGAGATTTTAGTGTTGATTTATAAATTAATGCAGCTTTCAAACGAGACAGTTTTCTGGGTTTCACATCTTTTTAAGGCTGGGGGGAAGAGGGGCAATTTTATTTTATTTTTTAAAATTGACAGTCCTCTTACAGTCTTGTCTGCTGGTATTGGGATACTGCAATTCAGAGTATTTTAACCAGATGTATTACTTTAATTGACTCTCTCTGCTGAAGAATGCATTCCTGGGGGTCACTTACAGTGTGCCTTGGAGAACCACAGAAATTCAGAATTTAGGAGATTGGCTAAACTTTTACAACCAATCATCAATCTGAAAAACTTTAATTAAATTATAGTTCTATTGTGCTTATTTTGATGTAAATGGGGGCTCACCTGTGCAAATACCCCGCTTTATGGCATAAGTAGCAGTATGTGGGTAATGATACACATACCTTGTACTGGTAAAATCTGCTTCTCTTCTGTGTAGTCTCTCATTTCTTCTTAAATGAGTGTAGGTTTATCAAATGCAGGGGAGACATGCCTCATTGAGAGGATTTTGCAAATACAGTATTGAGGGATAAGTGATGGGTCTTAGTTTCTCCTATTTTTGTGTTTTGCTTGTCAGCATGGAAAAATAAATTGCTTTTACAGTAGCTACTAATCTGCCAAAAGTCCTGATTGCTTTTATTACAATACTCAAGCAATTTTACTTTCGAGTCACAAAAAATTGTGTTGGTAAGGGTTGTCTAAATAGAAGTACAGTGTTATCTTTACTACTGGAAACACTTCTGTTGAAGAGTAATCCTGTTGCTGACGACAGATCTGTTAATACATATTTGCAGGACCAGGGTCTTCAAATTAAATGGTTCAAGTCAGTGTCCTAAATCAATTATTCAGACTGCTCTGGACTGATGGGCTAGCAAATGTTAAGCAGCCTGCTGGTCCGAAGAGCTTGACTGTTATCCTTTAATTTGTAGGTTAGGTGACAGAAACAGAAAGAAATGAAGTAATTTTTCCCAATTTGTTGTGAATGAAATTTGTTTCTGTCATCACAACAATTTGTTATGTGAACTTAGGCACATCTGAGACTGGTATTCACGTCTCTCTGCTTCTGACACTGATCTCAAAGGATTGTTATTTCTACTTGTTTATGATGGCTTTTATTTTTTTTTCCTGGATAGATACATACTGTGTTGTGGTACTTTGAAAAAGAAACTGAAGCACTTGAGCCAGAAGTAATATGTGTATTTCTGTAGTGCTCTTGCTAGATATGCAGCACTTCATATAGTTTCTTCCATTTCCAAAGCACATAGAAATGTCAGGAGCTCCTCTCAGCAAACCTGTGAGGTGGGTTAAATGAGTGTTGTCCCCATTTTACAGTCGTAGAGAGACTAACCACCCATGACGTTCGTGCTGAAGGAGGGATTAGGTCTTGGAGGATGATGCTTCTAGCTGTGTGAGAAGTCTCCTAAAACATAGTTTGTTAATGTGTTAAGCCTTGCAAGTCCAAACGCAGCAGGTGAATGCAGTAACCAGACATACTTGACTTTAATTTATCAGCACAATGGTGATTATTAAAATTCATATTCAGCTGAGATCATTGGCTAGGACACGAGGGCATAATCTTACTACTACTTTGAAAGATTTAGGAGGATTTAAATTCAAACTGGAGAGAAGCAAAAAAAAAAACAAGTGCTCAAAGTATACTGTAAAATCCTGAGGGTGTACTTCTCTTTAGAGGCAAGATTTTAGTCCGTTCTTGTTCTTATTTTATTTTCAAATTGCAAGGCTGCCCACCATAGGTGTGAAGGTTTGTCATTCAGCCGTAACGCGTTTTTTCTCTCTGACAAATTGTATTTTTTGGTGTTACGAGTACCAAAGTGGATGCTGTTTGTACAAACTAAATATTGTGCTGACTCAAGAGCAAGTGAGAGTAAGCTCATCTTCAGCAGAGCCATTCTGAAAGTGAATAAGCTTCTTCCAGCTTTCCAGGAGGAGTGGTAGGGGCACACATCTGATTTGGAGGGGAAGTACTGTGAGTTAAGAAGGGAATTGTGAAGTAGTTTCTGAGAGTAAGAAGAATCTCTGGACTTGGTGTTTGTGAATGTTCTGTCTAGTCCTGTTGCTTAGATGTGATTTTAATTTCTAGGCATCTCCTTTTTTGTGGGGAGTGGAAACACTTGAATCCATTTGAATGGGGAATTATCTTTGAACTACAAATAAATGTCATGCCAAGCAGTGTTTTGGGGTTTGTTGCATACTTTTCCCTAGCTGTAAGTTATGCTATATATGTTTTGTACTTCTAGAGCAATTTGATGTCTTGCCTTTTCTTCAGTCCAAAAAAGCATGAAAACAGTACATGGGGGTGAGATTATATTTGTCTGTTGATTTGAGGCATAATTTACAGCTGTATGTAAGTATAATAAGCTGTTACCCTGGTATTAAGGCTGCACCTCTTCAAGATTTTTCTGTCATCTCTTCATGTTGTCCAGTGTCTGGTCTGACCATGTTGAGGCTGGTAACTGTGAAAACACTTGTAGCTTGACTACTGCTGTTTTGACACCATTTGCTTTTTATGTAGTGTCAATAGCATTTATGACCCTTAGTCTTTCCTGCTCCACCCACCAGAGAGGTTCTGCTTATCCAAGCGCATTTCTGTGGAAATTAAAAAAAAACAAAACAACCCTATATATATTGAACTGAAATGTAAAATGGTGGAAAACATAAAAATGGTGACTTTATTTAAAAAGTGTTCTTCAAGCAGCTGATATCAGAGCACTAAACAAGAACTAATCTGGGGACTAAACCTTCATATGCGGCTTAAAAAATCTGCCTTGTTTAAAATGCTCCGGAATTTAGACTTAGGGTAGCTAGGTCCCAGTGTAAAAGGAGGTCTCTCTTTATGTCTATTCTCTCCTAGCCCCGAATACACATGCCAAAAGATGGATTTCAGCTTATATCTTCTGGATACCAAGCATGGCTAAAGCAGGTTGGACTGTATTATTGTTATTCATCTCATGTGAGGGACCGTGTTGGACACCTGTGCTTGTCTCATTAGTGAAGTACATAAATGAGGGTGTAATGAAGTTACAGTGCCATGTTAGCTGATACCCCTCATAGCCATCACTGTTTTGTGTTTATGCATGCTGTGTTTGTATAACATTTTCTCACCAGTCTGATGAATGTGCACTTCCTGTAAATAAAAGTTCAAAATGCAGTCACCTGGAAGCGAAGAGGGTCAGGGTCTGAAAACAAATCTACAACAACAGCTTGAATTACAGAATTAAAATGGGCCTTCAAACACAAAGCTGCATGCTGGTGGTGCTGGTAATAATGGGGAGGCCACTGGGTTAAAACTCAAGAGAATTGCATCTAGCATCTAATTCAGATGTGCCTGGGTGAATCAAGTATGGACACTTACTCACATCACATAACAATTGTGCAGTTTGACACAGTCTGACACTGTGGGGAGTCCCCACTCGGAAGTGGCCTAGTGCTATATTACTCTGGCTATTATTAAAGGCCAGGCTTTAGATGTCTCAGCAGTCTGCCTCTAGCAATTGCTGTCAGCTTTTCACTTTTGTGAGTGAAAAATCCCCCTTCAGAAAAAATAGCTTAATTTACAAATGGCCTGTACAGATCTCTTCTCTGATGAACATACATATATGATGAATCCTATGTCCTTGAGAATACATGGCTTAAAGTTGCTGTTTCTGTAGAAAGCCAGAATGTGTTGTTATGGCAACAAAAACTGGAAATATGAAAACAGCACAGATAAGCTGCATCCTGTTGTCATGGCAACTGCAGTTGTGAAACGACAAAACATGGTGATGAAGGGATCTTCAAGGTGGTACTGTGAGCTCAACATAAACAAAGAGCCAAGTCACTTGAGCAGAGTGTCAGAATGAAAAGCTGCATCAGCAAATCCCCTTAAAATATGAGAGTTTCATTGCAGGTGCTAACAGGATGGTTTTGATTGTCTCCAGTCTTGTGTCAGTATCTTACAAGCAGTAGGTAGTAACTTGCTTGTGCAAGCTGCTTACTGCTGTCAACTTATACTGACTTCTGTGAAACTGAGCAGAGCTTGAACACCTATCAGAAGATGGGCTTCAAGTCTTATATTTGCAAACCATTTCTTTGAATGAGGGATGTGCTGCAAAGGTGAAGTGTGCTTTGGAGCTTCTTTCCGAGAGACCATTTCTCTCCCTCTCCTCAAGTCCACTCTAGTGAAGGTCAGTTGGGACACTGAAGCTTATGTTTTCTTGATTTAAACTTTGCTGAGCCGGAGGCAAGGTGTCTCAGAGGAATCTCAGCTCTGCAATTATTGTCTCACAGAGCTCAAGTTTGTTGACCTATGGGGCATGGCATCAGTTTCTGTTTCTTATGTGGGTTGGGAGAACAATAGGAAGAGGATTCTGTGGCTGTTCTGTTTTCCTTTTACTTCTGAGGCAAACAGAGCAGCCTTATATTACCAGTGCTCTGATGCAGGTGGGATATATGCTTTTTGGACTCTGAAGAATACCAAGGGGGTAAAAAAACCCTAAAATGCACAGTAAAATTTCCAAGGAGGCCTTAGACTAGGCAACCTCAAATAATAGAAGAGCTTGCACTTTTACAAAAAGATATTTTTTGTAAGCATGTTTACCCTTTGATTTTTAGTTTATTGATATTAGTTCTAATGTCTGTCTCAATCTTCTTACTCCTTGATCCAAGGAAAAGTTATAAACCTGTGCTTGTCATCAGCAGATACTGTCGTTGAAATAGCTTTGCTATTCCAATTTCGTGCTGTGATTTCACCACAGGAAGTGTAAGGGTAAGGCAGTTGATATAAAGGCTGGGAAGAGCTTTCATGAGAAGCAGAGAGGTTAAATTTTTTTGAGGTGAGTTTGATATAGGGTATCTATCAAAGGTACTACCTGTAGGATTCCTTTAAACTATGTATTGAACAGAAAACCACTTTTGATGTATGTAAGAGCATAATCTGCATATGCATCCAGATGGAGTGGGGGCTGTGCATCAGGTTTATTCTCCTTTTGTCTGTTTTTTTAACAGGATCCTAACTTAAAGGTTTTTCTTCTTCCTCAGCATGGCTGAGTATTGATCTGCTGCCTGACTTATACAGATTGTGAGAAGTACCCCAGTAACACATTGTATTAATGTGGACTAAAAGCAGTTTATATTACAGGTATAAATAAACTGGAGGAAGATGGAGTTCTGCAAGACTGGACACACTATAAATATCCATAAAACTGACAATTTTATCTAAAACCAGTGCTGGCTGCATTTGCGTATTTTCAGCCTTCTTAAACTGGAGATAATGGTCGAATGCTGCCTGAGCATGGGTTGCCCACGCTGATGTCATTACCCTCTGCCCTTTAATGGCAGGTTTTATATATAATGTTGCTGTGCTGCAATGGAGAGTTGTATTGTGTTCTTATGTGGGCTTGAGGAAATACAGCGGCCACAAATATGTGTTGCTTTAAGACTGGCATTTTAAGTAACCTGCATTGTTCTCTTTACTCTAGCTCTTTCCTATTTAGATGCTTGTCTTTTTGTAGAAGATACAGTTGGTTTATTCAGCCTTGATCTCCATTTAAGCTTTTGACTTGCTAGCAGTCTGTAACATCCCATCACCTGGATGCTGACCCTTTGGAGACAGGCCACAGTTGACTTCTAAAGAGAGAAAGGGAGGGAGTGTTTGTGTATAAATACAGTCAATAGACATGACATTTTAATTCCTCTATTATATGGACACTTTCTGTAATTTAAGCTCAACTGTGAAACTGAGCAAGTTAACCTAATTAGGTAAAACACCAAACATTATTTTGATTACATAAACAGGGAAGTGAAAGTATCATTTTAGGTGGCTTCTGAAACATGGTAATCTAGAGTTAAAGCTAATGCCTTCCTTTTTCATAGCATTGTGAGGAAGTATGCATCACGTAGGATATGTAATGTAATGTGCTCATCTGAGCCTTTCTGCCTCCCACTGTCTTTTTGTAGTAGAATTTTTAAAGCCAAGTTATAAACCTGTAAATGTGTTTTATGCTGGAAATTCTTGGTGATACCTTAACTAGATTGGTACCAGCAAAGGCCAGTGTAATCAAAACAAGGCTCTTCAGATATTAATGGTCTGCACTTCAGTCAAGTCAGCTGGAAAAGAGAGTGTAAAAACCAGGACTGTGGGGAAACCAGGATTCTTCTGTTAGAATTGCACTTTGCTGAGAGAAAAATGAAATTATTCTGGATATATTTGGTTTTGTAATTTTGTCATTTAGCATCTTTTCCTTAACTTCTAAAACACCTATTTTCAGTGGATCCACATGCTTTTTAAAATTCAGATACTAACTCCTTGGGTGGAAAATTGAAATAAGATTTCTTTCTGCAGTTCATTTATTAATACTTGGCACTAATATAGTACATTATGTCCTCAAAGCACTCTGCAGGCATATCAATTATCCTTGAAACACTTTTGTGTGGTAGGTGCATAACAATAATTCTGAGAGATTTTATGGAATTAAATAAAGCTAGATATGAGGGAAAAATCTAAAGAAGCTTCCATTTCATCGCTCCACCAATGTAGGTTTTTTTCTCTGCAGTTTGTCATGAAAACAGAGAGAAGTTCTATAAATATTCCAAGATCAAGAGGTTTCAACACATTCCTCAGGATGCTGTGTTACTCTGCCCAAACTCATGAGGACTTATTTGGAATTGATCAGGCTTTAGACACAGAATTGTAGAATCATTAAGTTTGGAAGATCATCTGATATAATGGAGCTTAGTAGCAACTGTGTTTTCTTGCTTACGAAAGAGCCAAGTGCACTTGGTCTTGCAAGATCTCCATTTTAAGCCTTTGCATAGTTTCATGCTTTAGACCTTGGTGAGATCGCTCTTAGTAAGTTTGGTGTTGTTTAAAAAAGCACACACACATCTCTTCAGGTTTTACTTCTTAAAGAAAGGAATGGCACCTAATCTTAAAGCTCTGCAGCTGCACTGGTTTAGATTTATCAGCTTCATGCATTAAAGAGCTATAATTATGAAAACATTAGGACTGTCGAGTTCAGATGTGATCCATTCAAGTTCCCTCAAGCACTTGGCAAATGAGGATATTGTGCACCTTATAGATGGAAGTTGGCCCCTTGCTGAGGCATGTAATTTCTGTTGACTTGAAATCACAGAGGTTGAACTCCAGTAACCACTCTTTGGGGAAAACATTTCTTCACAAACATTTACCTAAAAGCTGTGATTTGATCCTCCCAGATCCCGCTCAGGTAAGTTATTATTTGGATAATCTGAATACGTAAATCCTTTTCCATGTGTCTTATCTTTGATATTTAAAAGCAGTTAGTGAACTGGAATATCTTGTAAAAAGTTACTGTTAGCTAGGGAGTTACCAGAAGATTAGAGAAGAGTTTGCATAATACGTATGTTAAGGAAAATTTACTGAGCAATTACACGCAAAGTGGGTGGCTGAAGGAAAAAGAGCCCTTTACAACAGTTGGAGCTCTGTGTACACAGCAAAGCTGGCAGAATGCAGTAACACCCTGAGGGTGAAGGGGAAAACAGGCTGCACTGAAGTCAGTGATCTGTACCAGGATAAGAAGTCCAGTATTGCCTATGTTTGGAATCTAGGAAGAGTGTTATAATTGAATCCTAGTAGCATGTGTCAGCCTCTGATTTGTGAGTTGTAATTGTTTGGAAGTCAGACCCTGGTTGTGCCAGAAACCTGTGCTCAGCTTTCCCAAAGTGAAATGCTGGTTTGCTTGATTTTCAGTTACTGAAAAATGGTCCAAGGGTCTTTAATGAGAGAACTCAGCTTTTGTTATGGTAAAACAGGAACACAAACAACTTTGAATCATCCCTGTACCTGCTTGTGGAAATGTGACCACGGTGTTTGAACGTACTAGAGGGTGAGGAATTGTGCAAAGCTCTGCTTGTGACAGCATCTGGCCCTTCACGACTCTGGTGCAATATGTGCAGCTGGAAGAGCTGATGGTTGGTGGGCTGGTTGAGCCCTGCCAGATCCTTCCCATGGTCACACTCCAAGGATTACTACAGTTGCCTCTTCATTTTTATAAATTAATTTTCTTACTGTGGAAAGACTTTCAAGAAAAACTGCCAGTGACAAAGTCAGAACTATCTGGTTATAAGTGTGGAAAACTGGTCTGGAATGCAAGGAGGTGCATATTTTAACTGTATGGCTTTGACTGTTGTTGGTTTTTTTTGTCTTAATTAAGACTTACAGCTTTTAATGCTTTTCTTATTTTCAAATGAAAACAGGCAAAAAACTTTCTCCAGAAGTTATGAAAGTATTAATTTGCTCTGAGACGTGCTAGTCTCTTTGGTAAGTTCATAATTGGGCAGAATTTTTTTTAAATGCATATTCTTGTCTCTCAGGTATATAACTACTTCATAACTGGTAAATCTGTATTCATATGTTAGGGTTTTTAAAGGCATATTATTTACACAATTCACTTGAATGGCTCCTTTGAAAGCTGTGTGGCTCTCTCATGTAATTATGTATTTAGTATGCCTTACATCCATTGTTGGGATAGCGGAAAGAAAAAATACTAAGCCCCACAAAATCTGCCAAAATAAATAATAAAAGAATATTCTCATTCTGTTTTGGCAGCTTTTTTAGAAGTTTTATTATATACTTTTTTTTTTTTTTCAGATAAGAAGAGTTACCAAAGCTAAAAAATGAAATATGTATGGCAGAATTTTAATTGTGAAAGTATACAAGATGCACTGGGAGTATTTTTTTTTTAAAGCTTATATATATTTAATCAGAAAACACCTCTCAGAACAGTAGAGGGAAAAATAAGAGATATCTTTTCATTTTTATGTATATGTGAGAGGTTAAAAGAATGAAAAGTGGACAAGAGAAAGAATCCAAAACCATTTTTTAGCCAGAAGTAAATTTCTGGAATTGTTATTAAGTTTCATGAGACTAACATTTGTAATGTAAATAGCAGCTGCCTTATCTGATATGTTTCATGCAGTGTATTGCATTCTGTAGTGACAGGAATAGTGCAGACTGAGCACAATGTGAAAGTGATGTATGTTATATTTTTGGCATTGGCTTAGTTAAGTATGTGGCCAAAAAAAGTGTAAGAGGAACTGAGTGAGATTAAAAGGTATTGAGGTTTGTTCTCCCATTTTTTGTGGTGTATGATAGAAATAATTCTGAATATTAGGAATCCCAGTAAGATCTGAGCATGTGTTTGATAAAGGATTAAAATTCCTGAGGCACATTTCCTGAGAATTAGGTTTTATAGAGCATGCAGGAAACAGTAGTGTGAAAGAGACTTTCAGGGAGAATTGTTCTTGCCAGCCATCCCGTATTTGCGTTCTGAAGTGGTGATCTGTCTCCTCATATCAAGCTCACATCTGGGTTACATACTTCTGATACCCTTCAGAGCATCCTTTTTGTTTTACCTGCTCCAGTTTGGGTGGTAGAATTTCTAGGACCTCTTTTCTCCTCATGTCTTGGTTTTTGTAAGAGTTAGAAGTTGTTACTGGTTTATCTTTAGAGTTCACCTGCATAAGGCATTGGATGCTGTACGAGAAGGGAAATAATTCTGAACTAGGGAAAGACTGAAATAGATGTGGTTAGCATCTGAAATTAATCTTATGGACAGTACACTAAACACCAGCACTTGAAGAAAGGAGAAAATTTGGTTTCCTCTTTGGCTTTGTCACTAACTTGTGAAGATGTACAAAAATATTAGGCTGCCTGTAAATCACAGCTGTTTTAAGTGCATGGGTTATCATGAAGTTCAGTACAGGGTTCACAGAGGGGTAGTTGGTGATGCCTCACTGTTGTAAAATGTGCCACAATTAGAGACAGTCATTCTGTACTACTGTCTAATTAATTTCTCAGAAGTGACTATAAAGAAAATATCCTTCAACTATTGTTTGATTTTTCTTTCCATTCTTGTTTTACAGTGAGCTCAGCATAGTCAGTGTATGCTTTCATACCTGTGCACTATAGTTGTGAACTGTGGTGGTCCAAGAACTTTTTTTTCCTCGTGTAGAGCCACTTAGTTTTACAGGACAAGGTGATACATTTCTGACCTGTAACGAAGTTTACTAAAACTGTGTTAGTTACCCCTAGTATATTGTATTTGCTGAAGGACTAGAAGGAAACAAATTTGATAAGAAAAACCCAGTCTGAAATGGTAATGTATAATCTTGTAATGCAGTAGCAAATAAAGTAAATAACCAATTTTTAGCACTGGCAAAAATTTAGCCATTGAGTGTGTATTGAAATTTGTCTTTAGGACATCAGATAATTGGAAGAGAGGGTAGACTATTAGAGGCAGAACATCTGATGTAGTCAAAAAATGTTCTTGCAATATAATTACAAGAATAATTGAATAGGTTAAAATACATCTTCCCTTCAGCTCATGGTTGCTGTCCACTCAGCTCAGGCAGTGGCTGTGAATGCTTCTAGCCTATTCTAATTCAAAGTAAGGCAAACTCATTTTAATCACCAGTTGAGCAGCTGGAACCAGCCTCTCTCAGAAGGAGGATGCTGGTCTTGTTTGAAACTCTGCTCTCCGTATTTCCTTAGTGGGAAAATATATTTCAGAGTTCATGGAGTGGGATTTTAAAATCAATTGGAAAAAGAAATTGGGTTTTTCATCAAATAATTCCCTATTTTATGCCACTCAACGGGTATTAAAGATGCTTAGCTTTTCTAAATAAAAACTCTCTGGGTCTGAAAGTTGTGCAGACATTGAAGTATTAATGGAGTTGAGAGTTAGGAAAGTAAAGAGATTGCTGCATCCTGGCCCAGTACTTAGCAAGCAGCACCAGCATTCCCATTTGGATCTAGTCCAAGCACTGTGCCTCTGTATCTTTGTTTTGATGAATCAATGTAGATTGACTTGAGTTCAGGAGAGGATTTTGTCAGTCAGCTTTCAAGTCATGAACATTGAGGCCAGTCCCTTGTTTGTGGAGCTGACAGTACAAAAGTGAGTGTTTGACACGTGGCTTGCTCAGTGTGTGGGGATGGAGGCTGTTGAGATTTTTCAGAGATCAGGCTCTAAATGAAGTTGTTCTATTGGGTCACTCATCTGATTTACACACAAGCTGTTTCTATTGAAGCACCTGGGGCCTTTTGTTCAGGCTTGTGAATAAGCCTCTTTCAGTCACCAACAGTAATTTAGCGTCTCAGTTTCCTTCAATAGGTAAAAGGCAAGTATGGGAATGACATTTCCTTCCACACTGAGCAACTTCACACTTATATTTTTAAGATAGGTAACAGAACTCTATCACTAATGTAGATTTTGTTATATGCTGGAACAGATTCAGAAATCATCTAAGGTATTGGTAGTTTTTTACTTTGTGTTTCCTAACTCTGGAACAATACTAAGCGGCAGGAGTGCATGGGTGAGGAATGATAGCCTCTGTTGGACAGAGAGCTCTGCTGAATAGCCCTTCAATGTTTTCCTTTGTTATTGTGGCAATTTTAGAGGAAGACATTTCATTGCCTTGTAAGTTCCCTGGCACAATAGAGTGCCCTACCTGCAGATTGTAATGACTCTGACTTGAGCTGTAATCTCACATAAACCTTGAGTCAACTTAAGCTTGCCTTTCCACTGACAGAGTGCTCCTCATTTTTCCTTTCCATGCTTCAGTCAGTACACATATTTAAAGTAACTTCCTTTTTTTCACTTGTCAGTCAGTTTTAATGACAGTCAGTTCTTTGAGTTCATTATCACAGCATGAAAACTTGAGCCAGCCCAAGGGATGGGAAAGCTTGAGAATATGGAATAAATGAGAGCTGCAAGTCTTGGATAACTCAGTATGGAAAAAAAAATCATCCCATATTTATTTAATATTATGTTACGAATCCTGGGATGGGTAATGGTAAGCAGCTGATGCTTACCTAGTGAATTTGCTCTGCATCATCAGAGGCACCATGTAGGGAATCTCCTGTTACTGTGACGTTCCTGGAGAATAATAAACAGCTTTGATTTAAATAAATAAAACTGATGAAATGCTTAACCATGGATGTCCATTTAATGGTTGAATTTTTTTTAAAAAAAGTTGTTGTCACAACCGCTTTCAGCAGCTGTAGTGATACGTACGACATTGCAAAGAAAAGATTGCTGGCATTTGGAAGGCTTTTTATACGTAGGAGTGTTTGGGGGGTTAGAATGTTGGACAAGGAAGTATGGCTCACTTTTGTCGCTTGTTACAATACTAAAGCTGTAATTTTTTTGGCTTCGGGGGGGCATTACATAAAAGTTCGTGTGATATGTATTATTATGATGTACTCAAATTCTTGTTTCAGTATCTTTGTGAAGGGAAGAGTTGTTTGGTTGGTTTTTTTTTAATGCAGATGCAGTGAGGAATTTATTTTAAGGTATCATAAACTTCTATTGAGAACATTTCTGTAGGTTATATTCCCCGGCAGTCTTTAAATACTATTTCTGGAACAGCAGTGTAAATTGCAACAAAGTACAGCAAAGAATGTGGTGACAGACAAGGTTAATCTCTGCGTCTGTCTGCACAGGACCAGATTATGGATGTTGGTGATCACCTTTCTGCTCGTTCAGAGATGGGTTATGTTGCTCTTACATACTCATTTAGTTCAAGATTGTGCAAGGATTTCTAGCCCTCTCAAGAGCAGGAAGAAACGGTGGCTCAGAAGGCAGCTGTCATTTCATACCCGCTCCAGCTGCCCTTTCCACTCAAATTTCCTTCCATCCCCTCCCCCTCTATTAAAAAAAGAAAAAAAAAGCAGGGGCAGGATTGCAAAAAAGAAGAGTATGAGGGTTTAAAATCTCTAGCAGCTAATCTATCACATCCTTCAGTTTTCATGGCTATCTGCCAATTTAAAATACACTTGTTTTTTCCTGCCTTGCCAGTAATTAGACAAATGCAGTAGTGCTTATGGCATCAAAAACTCTGTGTCTGGTAAAAGCAATTGCTATCATAATGCATCCCTAAATTTAATAGTAGTGGTGTAAAATGAATAAGCAGCTCTCTATTTCAAGGGGTAATGGCTTTAACTATGAAAACGGCTAGTATTTTCCTTGACTGGCTGCTTTGGCTCCTTTTTTGTATTTCTGTTTGTAGGAACTGAATCAATTTATTGTAACAATTGTATTTTATTTAACAAACAACAAGGCAAGCAGAAACACGAAACTCTTAACAAAGTGTCACCAACTTCCTAAGTTTTTCCTTTTATCCCATTTACAGACAAAACACCAACCGTTTCTTTCCCTGCAAGTATTACACTTAAAGTTGTCATTTACTTTTCTGCTTTCCTTGCAAAATTGCTTGCCTTGTGTTCTGCCTGGAGCATTGCTGTGGATGGAGAAGAGGTCTGATTAATTGGAAAGAAACTTTTTATTACTGGGAAGACTCAACACACTGTTGTGGAAAATTAATCAAAATTTACTTTCTTGATCCGTAGTGCCTTTTTCATGCTACTGTGACATCTGTAACGCTTCTCTCAAGGAAAAGATGCTTCAGCAGTTAGTGCTCTCTTAAAGGGCAGTTGTGTTGGTGCCATTTGGCTAAGCCTTAAAAGTTCCTGTAATCTGTGCCATCCTGTCTCATACAGTCCCATCTCATAGTTGTCCTTTCTCTGCAGTGCTCTATGCCCAGATCTCTGTGGCTGGGCTGCTCCAGCCTGGCGGACAGCATGCCCTCGCTGCGATGCCTGTATAACCCAGGGACTGGCGCACTCCCAGCTTTCCAGGTACTTTCTGTCTCTCCCCACTCCTTTGCTCTCCATCTGTGTGCGTGTGCATCTCCTTTACTTGCCTGCTTGACCTCTATTTATTCTGGTTCATACTCTATGCCTCTCCTCTGTCATTCTGATCTCTGGTATTTTAACCCATCTCGTGTAGATTCAGGGCAGCTGGGGCATTTCCATTTACCTTGACATAATTATTTTATCTAAATTGGTAATTGATACCGTCATCTTTTTCATTGGCTTTAAATTGTGTCAAAAAGATACCACTTAATTATGTCTGGCAAACAGCATCCGTCACACAGTCTCCAGTCTGGCTATTCTGACTATTTGCAATTTCCCTCCTGTCTAAATTTTTTTGTGTGCCACTTAAAGAACTGAGAGGATGAGTTCATTGCCATGATGATAATTGATGCCAGCAATTCTTTACTTCAGCTTTGTTAGCAGGAGTCTGGACATTCTGACTACAGAAAATTATTGTCCAAGTAAGCTGTCAGTCAAAAAGGCAAATAAAGGAAACTGTTTGTTTGGTTTTTTTTTTCTCCTTTGATCTCTGAATTTGTTAGATTCAGACTTTTCTCTGTCATGAGTCAGCTTTCTGCCAGACAAGTTTGTTCAGACCCTTTGGGTGACCAGTGAATCTTAAAAATTGCAGACATTCTCCCATGGGTAGAGAATAAGGCAAGTGCTGGGTGAGCATCAGGAAACCTAGACAAGGCTCTTAAGATCATTGCAAGCATTTTTGATGACATGTGGACATAACAGCAGAGACTGGGCTCCAGAGATGTTATATTCACATTGGAAACTCTGAGGTATTTTATGAACTGCAGTGACTGAGGGACTTTAGGAGTATCTCTGTAGAGAATGTTTGTATGAGCCTCTTGTTGCATGAACATTTACTTCAAGGTTTATGCTGCTAGATTATGCTACTGCTGGCCTAACCTGTGGCAGAGTTTTATTTACCAGCATCTTTCAAAGCCCAGTAAAAAGAACAGGCCAGAATCTTTCTGAAATTTTCACTTGTTTTGGGGTACGTTCATTATGCGCTTCTAAAGAAAAGCAAGCAAAGACTATTTTAAGTTTTACTTCGTGCTCCTAGAGCTAGGACAGTGCTGTGGAAATAATCCTCTTAGTCCCAGAGGAGGCTTAAGTGTCCTGCATCATTTTGCTGCAACTCTTTTTGCTGACACAGCAGTAGCACTGATGGACTCTGGAAGGTGTCCTGCCAGACCTCCTTTGCTGAACCAAGCTTTTAGTGGAGCTTTCCGTGTGGGAGGGGGAAACACGACTTTTTATAGTCTAAGAGGACTCTAGAGACAACAGGCAGAGTATAAACTCCTAATCCTGATTTGCATAAATTGACTAAATCGGACGAGCCTAATTTTTGGGCTTTTGGCTGTTGAATAAATCTCAGATCTCTTTAAGCTTAGCAGTATATGGAAAGTAATTTATAAACTCAAATTGAGGCTTCTTCCTTTCTACTTGAATTATTTTTGATTACTTAAAATAGGCATATATTACAAAGGGAAGAGAAATTAATTTATTTTAGCTTAAGATGTCCTTGCTAATGATAGATAGGAACAATAACTATTCTGCTAATGCAGTGCATTGATATTTGGGGTCAAATGAGTCAACTGCACAACCATTCATTTTGTTGAGATACTGGCAGGACTGATATTTGCATTTCTGCAGATTTCGAGAGACATTTCCATGTGTTGGTAGTGACTAGGAATTGGGGAAGTATGTCCTCCTTGCCATCTGAAATGGTAGACTAGTACTCTTCACTGAACTCAGACTGCTGTGTTGAGGAACACATTTACAGCCAGTCGAGAGAGAGAAACCACATTGCCAGCAACAGCTTCTGCAGCACTGAGTCATCCACATTTCAGTCCATTTTTTCAATGGGCTCTGATTGATCCTCATTAGCTTGCATGGTTTGAAGAAAACTCCCCTCTGAGGCATGGCTTCTGCATTTTCCAGTGCAGAAGGGAGTGGTTTGGAGTCTGCTTGAAGCAGTGATGTTGCAGTATTTCATCATTCTTTAATGCTTTTTTTTGGTATCAAATCTTTGGGAAAGCATTAAAGACTTTCTTGTAGCCCAGTGAATTTTCTCATATTAAGTTACTTTCTTTTTTCCATAGCAAGCTTGAAGTAACTGGAGAAGCATATCAATGTTCTTTGCTTGTGGCAAAAGAGAAGATGCCATCTGGAAGGCTACTTAGTCACTGCTGAATTTGTCTAGTTATTTACATGCCTGCCTTGAGATGCTCAGACAGAAATATGGAAAGATGCTCTTTTTTAATAGCTCAGTTAAAGTCTTGCTGACTCCTCATGGGAAGCATTGGCAGGTAGTCGATTTAGAGATGATTCTGTTAATATGTCAGGTAACTTCGTTTTTCTTATTTGTGTTTTTATTATTGGAGACACTTAGGTGAAAACAGGATCTTCTGGTTCCTCAGCCCTGTTTTTAGGCAATCATCCTGCAGTGGGAAAGGCTTTAAGGCTAAACCAGAATAGGGGAATAAGGAGCTGGAAACAGTTCTTTTTTACATCTTTTATCTCAAAGGGCTTTGCAACTGACAGTCTGCTGTGTAACTGAATTTCATAGCAGTCATGGTGGAAGGTGGTGGCAAACTGGAACATGAGCTCGCTCGTATAAGGCACTGTGGGAAGTGGTCAGAGGATATTTTAACAAGAGAAAAAGGCCAGCCGTTCCATTTTCAGTGTCTCGGATGCCAGATTTTACAGTATTGCTATTCTGCAAAGCAAGTGAAAATTAGGTTGCGTGTAGATTCTCCTAAGAATAAAATATAATTATGCAGAATATACTCTTTTTTCTTAGAAATTTGTGCTTTGGAAGTTGCCACATATGCCAACAGGTGGTTGTTTTCATGACATTTCCATGTGAAGATAATTCCTTTCGCTGTTAAAATATTTTTCCATGCATGCTCACAAGGCTCTATTTAAGTTGCTTTTCATAGTTGCAGCTCTTTGAAAATTCGAATTTACAATTACACTCATCAATTATGCCAAGGGAATGATTATATTCAAACCTTCTAGATTTGCAGAAGACCAGAGTATTTCCTTGAATTCATTTCTGTAGGCTGTTGTGTAAATGAGGAGGCTTGAAGAGGAATTTAAAAGACTTTGTGTCACCATAATCGCAGAGAGCAGTCCACCTCTTCCTTTTTATCAAATTGACAGCCAACACAAATACCAGCTCCTGTTTAGATTGTAAACTTCTTCGGATAAAAGTCATGCTTTTACTACCTTTGTCTGGAGCCTAGACACAGGTGGAGAAGACCAAAGTTGTCTTGTCAGCTTTATTTTGCCAAATCTGAAACTTCTGTTTCTGTAACAGGCTCCAGTAATCAAAGAGGAGGATTAACTTTTGTGTTGGAGGTAGCAGCATTTTGTTGAATATAGAAGTGTGTCTGTAGAATGTCAGAAATTTGCATTTTGTTTTACCTGAAGATCTTGGCCATAAAGAACTGCACATCAGGGTTTGCCAGGGGAAGGGGACGAGCTTCTGTGTGGTTTTGCAGAAGTGAGCATGTGTGTGACACTTCCTCGGTCTGGGCTAAAAGCTCTGTCCCAGGGAAGAAGGCATGGGTGTACTGTGCTAGGCAAATTGAAGCAAAAGGGAGTGCCCTTGAGGCTGTGCAGTGTGGATGTGACCTCTGTGGACTGAGATTATTTTTGCAGAAAGGTGAAAATGCAAAAGATGTCAAAGATACGCAGTGATGGAAGTCCGTTGTCCCTGTGAGACAGACATGGACTTATTTTTCAAATTACTTTTACATTATTTTTTCCTAATGTTTGTATTTTTGTGTTACAAAATGAAATATTTGTTAAAGAAGCATTGTTAGTGTATTGGTAGAAACAGTTGTCTGTAAATTTTCTTCAGCCTGTTCATTCACTTTTGTGTTAGAAGTTGACATTTTGTTGCTGGAAATACAGTGTAAATGTGAGTAGTAGTACATCATTTCTGGTTATACAGGAGGTTAGAGCTAGAGTCTTGGGGTGGGCAAACTGCATGCTCAGAAATGCATTTGTGAGAAATACATTTGAAGGAAATTGTTTGGCTTTGGAGCCAGTATTTGCTGGTGTGCATAGTTGTGTCTCTAACTGGGAAAGATATGGGGTGTCCAGTCATAGACTCCATCAGCATGGAGACACTAAGCCTGCTTTGTATTCACCCCTCTGCCACTCTGCCAGTGGCTGTGTGAAATCTGCCCCGGGGCTGTTTACAGTGCACCTCTAAAGCAGAATCCTAATTTTGGTGACTAATAGCCAGAGCATGTGGCTCCAGCACCCCCTGGGCTGGCAGCAGGCTCTGCCCTGGTTGTGAATGTAGTTAGGTGGCCCCCAACTGTTTACAAGACAGCAGAGGTGAGATCTTTGATTGACAAGTCAGAAATGCATTAGATCATTCCTCTGCCAGTCTCTGGTTCATGCTGTTAAAAATGTCAGCCTCTCCAAGTTTGAATGGCAGCCCGAGGGCCTCAGAAGCTTTTTGTTTTCTGAGATGGAAACACAAATTGGATGTGTGCCTGAGCGCTTCATCCTGGGCTGTAATTTCATCTTTTAGCTAAGAACCACAAGGTACATGAGCAAAGCACCCTGTAAACAATAATACTGGGGAAAAAAATAAACAAGGTCGTGTTTCTGGTACGTTGATCCACTGGTGTCCTGACCTCTATCACGTTGAACATCTCCACTCTGATTGCTGTTCCCTTTGGCATTACAATGAGAGGAGATAGACTGACACAGGAGGCAAAGATTTAAAGTTGCAGTGCTGTTTCACATCTCTTGTATTGGCTATGAAATATTGAACTGCCACATTGTGACACCTGGTTTTTTAAGCAAAGTTTCTTGTTGGAGGTGTTCAGCAGCAGTCTTTTCTGGTTTTCCTCATTTTACCACCTGGCAGGAGCAGTTATAAAGGCATGAGAGACGATACAAGAAGGAGCAGAAATGAAGCCAAATGGCATAATTTTTCTGTTTGATTCCAGCCGCATTTGTAGCTCAGACTTTTGGGAGCTTCACTGTAGGAAGACTACAATGATTATCATGGCTGGAGATTTCTTTAAATAAAGTGCCCAGTGGCTACAGAAGAGCTTTCTTAAACATATTTAGAATTTATTCTTCTTTAAATCTGGTGACCTTGTCTGGCTGGTGATGTGCAGAGGCTGAGTGATGCTGGGGAGCCTACCAAACTCAAGGAGTTGCCAGGGTGTGCTGCAAGATCTCAGCTCTGGGGTAGTAACAACAGCAAGAGATTTTCCTCCTTCCAGGTGGCAAAGAAATGAAGGGGACTAGAAAGAAATCTTTCAGTGTGGATCAGTGGGATGGGTTTCGTTGTTTTTTGTAGCACGTCACTAATTTCTAATTACATTGAGTAATTACATTTAGTAACGGAAATCGGCATTTGTTCTGCACCCACATTGATCCTCAAAAGTTCCATGTGCTTTTATTAGCTCTTTAATCTGAGTATCAAGAAGTGTGACAGTCCAGCACCGTGATTAATTTAAACTGCATCTTAGCTACAATGCCTCCCCCTCCTTCAGCCTCAGTAGTGAAGGTCCGGTTACTACTGATGTGCTTTTCCCGCTAAGGTGAGGGCAAGGTTTCTAGCGCTCCAGCACCAGTTTGGCTGTTTGGTTTAAAAGATGAAACAAAACTCATCCGAGTTTTCCTTCCTCCCTCGTTAGGAGTCAGGAAGGTGTGTAAAGCCGTAGTGACAAACGGCATATGCAGCGCCGCGTTGGAGGCATACAGGTATCTGTAAAGCTAGCTCCGGTTCCTCCGGATTGCGAACATCTGCTTGGAGGTATTGTGGAGCTGCACAATGCGCTAATTGAATTACTCTTTTCGGGAGTCGCAGGCTGCGCTAATTGAATTAGGAGGGGGCCGTGCGTGCGCGGGGCGGGGGCCGGGCCATGGCGCGGCCTGTGCTGCGCTCCGCCGGCCGCGCCCGGAACTGCAGCCCCGGGCTTTGCCGCCTCAGCGGCGCCTCGGCCCCTCCGCCCTGCGCTCCGAAGGCTGCATCGTTGTCCCTTCCTCGGAGAAAGGAGGCTCTGCCCGCTGCAGCCCCCTCGCACCGCTCGCAGATGGTCCAGTGCGATTCGATCCAGCCTGGCCCCTGTAAATCGCTCCATTCTCACTTTGGGTTTGATGGCTCCACGGGCGGTGAGCGCTTCAGAGGGAGCCGGTGGCACAAGAGCAAGCCGTACCTATTTGTGCAAAAAGATAACACCAGTAATTTTAAATTTTAAAATGAAAATATGGAATTTCACCACAAAATTTGAGAAGCCATGAAATACTTTCTTATCCGGCATCTAAATTTAAGCCAACATTAGAATTCAGGCTCTCTTAGGAAGTATGCAGAGATAGTTCTGAATAATTCTCTATAAGGAGAAGAAAATGAAATATTTCTTTTTTGAAATAAGGTGAACCCATGCAAAATTTCAGGGAATCAACCCAAACACTCTCAGTAGAAATGCACTTGCTAAATCTTAAAAGTCATAGCTTGAAGAAGTACTTTGCTTCTGTGTTGGGTGGGTTTCTTCTTATTTCCTTTGCTTTCTGTTGGCTATTACTTACGTAGCGTGTAAAAATACTCAGATGTTCTCTTTCCTGTATTCTTTCCTCACAGATAACCAGATGACTCACTTTTCCATAAAATCTCAGCTATTTTCATTCAGTTTTGACTGTGTTTGATAGGTCATTCCCATAAACATAAACCATATCAGAGACAAGGTGGTATGTTTTGCTTTAATGGTTCCTTATATTTTGTTACATTTGAAATAAAAATAATTTTCTAGAATATTCTGCAACCTAGGCAAACTTAAACTCTCCATGTGAAAATACATAATCAGTACTCTGTGACATACATGATTCTTTTTTATGATGTTTGTATTCTTGCCCTGTGTCTGGTGATGTTACACAGGGCTTCTTTTTACCACTGAGAATTAGCGAAATTGCTGCTAAGCACAGAAATTTTAGAAATTTTTAGTTATACTGGAAGTTATTTAACAACCAACTGGCCCCCAAAATAAAATGCAGATTTTTTTGTTAAATGGGTGAAACAGATTTTTGTTGGGTTTTTTTGAGGAGAATTCCCAAAGAAGTTTGTACTTTGGGAATTCCCTTTTTCTGATTTTATTTATGTTTATAGTTGTTTCTCTCTAGCATTTTATTTATATATTTACAGATACAAATATACGTGTGTGGGTATAAGTATAAAAAAAATCACGATGTCAGACTTCTTGGCTCCCTTTCTAAGTAGTCAGGTAGACTTCTGGTAGCCATTGCACATGAACTATCCGAGTAACTCATTGATCATACCCAAATATTTATTTAGGGCTCATGTCTAGTTCTTAAATGACTACCAATATAATTTGGTACCATTGTGGAATTTTTAAAATTGTGTCTATGTATAGCAAGATCAACCATCACCTTTTGCCTACCTTCTACAAAAAAATCCCTGTGATTTATTCTCTCAAAATACAGCCATATATCCAGCAAACAAAGGAAGCAACTCTTCATTCAGCCAGTAAAGCCGCATACGCTTCTACTCTTTCAGGAATATACCTTGCTCTTCTATCACATCTTCAGAGTAATAAACTGTGCAGCAACCCTTTGATGTAGGTAATAACATTTGACCTTGCAACACAGTACGTTCCCTTGTGCAAATGAAGACAAACTTAACACGTTGATGTTGTGGTAGTTGTTCATTAAAAAAACCCAAACACACACACACACAAAATTGCTGTGTAGGATAATGCACACATATCCAGTGCCTTCTTTTGGTAAAAGTCAGAAGTGAAGATGGTCGTGGTGAGATTGTCACCTTTAAAATAATGTGAGAGTGAATTTGGTGCTGCCTTAAGAGGCTGTAAATGGGAAAGAATCTATTCCATCCAATGTACAGAGTGCTTTTAAAATCAATCTATTTCTAGAAACTAAATTGTCCTGGGACCAGCTCTTGATATAAAAATTCATAGAAACCTGTTTTTCTGAGTGTGGTAACTTCTTGCCATAGTGCTGTAGTGTTAGAATTCACATTGGCCAGGTTGTTCTGTAAATTAAACAGTGACAGCTTCCCTCGGGGGAACAGCCAATGTATTTATGATGATGTGCTGATTACACAAAATACACTGCAAGCAGAAAACAGCTGCAGAGAACAAACCTCTTAAAAGAATACAATTACAAATAGCACCCTCAGTATTTCTGGTGGTGAGAGCAAAATACAGCATGCTAATGCAGGCTTCTAGTTTGCTTCCAAAGAAGAAAAGGCATCTACAAAGAAGAGGCTGAAGTATGGTTGGCTGCACACACAAGGCCAGTGTGGAGCAGCACATAATCCCCTCCTGAAGGTGAAGGGCAAGAACACACCTCAGGCCTGCTTTTTAGCTGTCCTTGTTTAAAATCCCTGTGACTGCAACTCCCAACAACCCTGGCTGGTGAGGTGTTGGGGCTCTCTGGCTTGTTGGTGCTTTAACTGCTGTGGTTTGTAGCCTGTGTCCTGGTTAAGAGCTGAGATGTGGTTAGATGACTAGTTTATGCTACCAGTATGACCATTATGAAGCAGTTCATATGAGGTACTATAGGGAAAAAAAATAGGCCCTGGTTTAAAGCTGAGCTTTCTTTTGCTGCTAATTATTACTTTGAGGGAACTTTTGGAAATAAATTCCAATGTTCTTTGTAGTAGCCTCTAGTGTTTTGTTTTTAAAAGGTTCCTATTTAGTGTGTGTAGGGCAAGGTCTTGTACAGTCCAATTTAGGATAAGATGAAACTTGAAACATAATATTACTAGAAGATGGTGGAGGTGGGACTGTGGTCATAAACTCAGGACACAAACAGACATCTGAAGAGAAAATCTTCACCTGGAAACAAAAAATGAGAAGTACCTGGAATTGCTTTGTGTAGTGCAGCTGTATGCAAGAGCGTTGTGATAAGGACCACTGTGGTGGGGTTTTCTGTGAGGGCTTGTTGAAATTGAGGAGTATGTGGCAGTGGCAGCTCTCACAGCTTCTAACGTCTCACTTTGGAGGGTTGCAAAAGCAAAAGACCTTCACAACTCCACAGCACATTCCCTTTTTTGTCTGAATTGATTTGTCACACTTAAATCATTAAAATATAATGTTCTATTTTTGGCTATCCCATGTATGTATGTGGGAGAGTGAAAATACTGAGAACGCCTTTTCCATCCACTTTTTCAGAGTTACTGATGAATAAGTATGATGCCTTTTTAAAGTCTGGAATTTCTGGTGTTTGGTGTCTTTGTTATGTTCTGGGACTGTATCAATAAGACATACTTCAGGCAAAAAATTACCTCTTTAAAATGAAGAGGTGTGGTTCTTTCAACATATAGATCTGATTTTAAAGCAGATGAGGTAAAAGCATTGGCACTCTAATTTGGAAGGAGTTAATTCACTTGCTTAGAAGAAGTATCAGGTTTTCCATCTATGGATTGCTGGCATGTACTAATAGACTGTTATTCATCTGTCTGTATTTTCTTTAAATCGTTTTTGAGCCTCTGTGTGTTGTCTTGCTCTGCTTACATGTATCCCATGTGGCAAGAGGGAGTTTTGTATAATCACCCTGCTTTAATCAATAGAATAATTGATAAACCAGATAAGATTTAAACTGATTACCTCCCCGAGCAGAACTCCCTGAGGGCCTTGGACTCTCTTAATTTTGACATGTATGTTGTGTACCCCGTGGATGAAGTGCAGTTTGAATTATCTGTTTTTATTTGCTTAATGATGGGGAGGGTGTTAAAGTCAAATGTTTAATTAACCCAGCAATGGGCTGCGCTGTCACTTACACACACATCCAGCTGATTGAGATATCTCACCGAGAATACTGAATAGGAATGATAATGTGGCACTGAGACGGAAGATTGCTTTTTCAATCCATTTGCTGGGTCACTGCTTTGAATGTCTTACTGGATGAAAGGCATTCAGCCTGGAAAAAAAATTCAGCATTTAAGTACATTTTGTTTTCCTGGCCCCTTTCCACCAAGAAGTTAAATAAAACAGATATGCTGTAGGTTTAATAAGCCATTCATGTTGTAGCAAAAAAGCTGCTGGATCTCGAATAGGCGGTGGTCCAGAGCTGTATAATTTCCTATAGGAACAAAATGTTTGCCAGCCCCAAGGTATCTGAAGGTGAACACCTATGTACATCTTTATCTTTCCTTCTTTGGTTGCTTGGCTACTCTCCCCATCTGATGGTCTCCAAAGCATGTCCAACTCTTCTTCTTTACCCAGCTCAGTAAAATTTAAAATAATATTTTGTAACTCCTTGTTCTACTTCAAGAAAATGGTGGTTTAGAGTTGGAATTATTTTATAATGGTAGAACCTAGTAGGGAGCTGTTAAATTTAAATGTTGCAGGAGGGGCTGTTGTGTTGCCACATGTAAATTTGCTCTAGCCAAATCAGGAGAACCTAAGGGTTTGTTTCTTGGGTGGCAGCTGTTAAAAGTCTGCAGTGCTTGCTAGCCAAACATTAAAATGTGCAGTGCCTAATCTGTAACTTTTGATTCTTTTATTAGAAGATTATAATTTTTTTTGCTTAATGTGATTGAACAATCACACCTTTTTTCCATATCAGCAATGAGGTTTTTCAACAGCAGTGTATGGAGGTAAACACACCCTCTGTTGGAAGCTAACTAAATTTGCCTTATAGTCCAGTGATGTGATTGATGCTTCTTGTAATGAGTGTAGCTTTGGAAGCTGGAAAAAGCACCGAAGCCTGACTGTATGGACTAATGACTACTGAGAGGCACATTGGGGAGGTGGAGCTGTGTCGTCCGAACTGCTCCGTGGTGACTCCGTCGGTACTTTGAACCTGTTCCAGACTGAGAACCAAGTAGCTTTGGCTACAGGGTCACTTGGCTCACACTGTCTAAGACAAAGATCTGGTGCCTCCACATTCAGTGGTGTAGACAGTGTGCTCTGAGTTCCCATCAGTCTGACACTGCAGTGAGATCACTGAATAGCCATTTCTTAACAAGTGAGCTGCTTTAGGGGAGAAACTGCCTAAAAAGTAAACAAGTTTTGTTCCCCTGTGCTGTCATTTTTACTTTGGTCAGACAACTTGTGCTTCATGCCTTTGTTTCATATCTCATTTTCCCCTTTCCTGAAATAAAAAATAGGAAGGGAAAACCAAGTAAAACATGAAACAGTAGAGCGAGATGAGGATGGTGTGGTTGATTTAGGTGTTTGGGAGTGAGAATGCCGCAGGCTCTGAGGAAGGGATGTGATGGCAAGTGGAGGTATTTTGTCTGTTTGATACAAAAGCTCAGAATGAGAGGTCTTGGAAAAAGAAAATTATGATAAAAAATGTAGGTGGTGACCAGGGATGAGAGGGGAAGGGGTTTTGGAGTCAGTCCAATGAGATGGCATTGGTTCTTTGAGAGAACTAGTTAAAAAAGTTAGAAAATAATGCTTGAAGGAGGATGATGCCTGTATAACTTAGATCAAATTTACGTGGTGCTTATATGACTTGAGTTACATGTAAGATATCAATATAACCTGATATCAGTATAACCAAAATAATGATTTCTTATATATCTGTATAACCTGATACCTGTATAACCTGAATCATAGCTTTTTATACCTATATAACCAGAATCATAACTTTTATACGTGTATAATGTGATATAAATAACTTTTTATACAATGTAATGGCTAGTATATGGTTAACTAGTTGCTTAATGCTGAAGAGACAAAAAAAGAAGAAAAAAACTTGCCAGTTGGATAGCTTTAGAGATAGATAAGTATAGTACTAATGAAAAATTGGCAAACGCAAAGCCAATTAGCCACAAAACAAAGAATTCAGGCCAGTTAAGACCAGACAGACCAAGGAACACTGTGACTGCACGTGCTCTGAAGGCCAGGTTGAAAAGCTCAGATGTGAAGGAGACCTTGGAACCCTTCATCAAAGACCCCCATGACCCCGAACTGTGGAGGCACAAGTGCAGTACAAAAGAACTGTCTAATCACACCATGTAAATGTACATGTATGTGGTGATGCTGCAGGGACGTAGTGACACTAAGCAATTCTTACTGTACAAAAATACCACAGCACTTGACAAGGGTGGGTGACTTGGGTGGAGGCATCTCCCTCACCACCAGTGCTGCAGTAAACAAATACCTGCTCTATAGACATCGGTCTGTGGGGATTTATTTCCAGCCTGTCTTTCGGGCACGAAGGGCATGGAATCTGCAGCGAAACTGGACACTTTTACAACTCGTTTCTAAGGGCACTTGCAGCTCCCATGCAGGTGAAGCTGTAATAAATACTGTACTAAGAGAGTTAAACTGTATCTAGAGAATTTTAATAAATAAAAAGTTTTAAAAAATTCTCCCTGGATCCGTTGGCTCTTGCTAACTCTTGTTAGTACTAGAAATATGTTTTTGACATGTATTTTGAATGTTGGCTTATATTCCAGGCCTGTAAAAGCTGACTTTGTGCTGTACCCCCCACCCTACATGCAGAAGAAAGAAATGAAAAAAACATCTTATTCCAGCATACAAAATCACTGATAAAAGCCTACAATTCATGAGCATGGGAGGGAAAGAATGCTGTGAACTGTGAATAAGAGTGTATAATTTCAAACTTTAGTGCTTTTGCACTCTGGGATGAGTGTTGAAAATGAATTTTTGTGGAAGGAATGTAGCAAAATGAAAGCAACAACGAAGTGAGAGCCAAGCCTGGATTGTTTCAGTCCTTTAAAAGGCTTCTGTTGCATGCAAAATCCTTCTTCCTGAAGTATGTGTGGCACAATTCAGCAGTCTGGCAGAAAAATTTAACCCCAGCTGAAACTGTTACGAAGGAATTTTAACACGAATTTAAAAGATGGGAGAAATTGCTAAGGTAGCCCTGAAGAATAGAAAAGGAAGAATATTGTTTTGTTCAATGTGAGGAGCAGATGTACAAGGGTAAGTCAGTAGGAAGAGGCAAACCAAAGCACAGAGATAATAAGATTCAGAACAAGTCCTGACACCAGTCTTACATAGGTGATCTGGTTGAATATTTGAAAGTATACCCATATTATGTGTAATGTAAGGTTAATTGGATGTTTTCAGCCATGCTTTTTTGAGAATGTGTGCTTTCTGTTCCTTAAAAAGATGTAGATAGCTTTGAACTACATAAAATCTTGGAGTACAAGATGTACGCTATAAAATCATGCATAGAAAGTGCTAGCTATAAAAACATGTGTATACCTGTGAAGGTGCTGATCAATTTGTGCTATTTAGGAAAGGAAATTCTGAAACAGACCCGGCTGTGAGGAAATGCACGTAATAGAATTCAACTAGAGGTCCTTGAGGCTTCTTAAGCTCTAACCTTGTTATGAGGAATGGGGAAGTCGAACTGCCTAATGCAGATGTCTGTGAGTTACAAAAATAACCAGATGTCCTGATTAGCAGAAGCAAATGTTCTTCCCTTAATCCACAAGAAATTATATTCAAAGGCTCTCCGGATGTAATGTGTGTGTAAATAAGGCACCAACAAACATTGGAATAGAAAGGGCCATTGGCCAACGAGCTTGCAAGGCTTGAAAGCTTGAATATTAAAAACAAATTTGCCTCTGCTGACTCTCTTAAATTCACAGAAGAGAACTGTTAAGCAGGGCTGCTTCCTGGGAAACATGGAAAGCCTGTTCTCATTAGCCATATTTTCTCTTCTCTCTCTCTTGAAAAATGTGGATGAAGTGAAGCTGGCTTTTTAAAATTCTCTTAAATTACTCGTTCCCATCATCTGTATTTTGGGGGAGGGAGCTGATGATGGTAGTGGTGGTGGGGTTTTTTGTGCTACAACTAGATGTTGGCTGTTCAAAATGCATTTGTTCATCAGATCTTTGATACTTGTGCTGGTTTTTGGTATTTTAATGTTAAACTTTTTAATTTTTAGAATTTACTGTTCTAGTAATGCTGACTTCCCACACCCTTAAATTACCCTTTATAGCCAACCAGTAATTACTAAGTTAAAGAACGTCATAAGAAACTTTTCTATATGTTATTAATTTCTGCTTTGAAAATTTATACTTTTCCAATTACTGATTTGAATGAAAAAAAAAAAAGAAAACCATGAAGGATCCATTCTACAGATATGAAAACCAGAGTCTTGTCGTGGTTGTTGAACTTTTGTTATCGTCATCAGTGTTAACATGTAGGCAGACCAAATTAGGACTTGTGTGAACATGCATGTGTGTGGCTGGGCAGAGGTGTAGTGTTGTACTTCCCATTTTAACTGCTGTCAGAGCTTCAGTTTTAAGAATTTAAGTTATAGTAGGTACCTGAGCTGCTTGGGCATGAATTTCAACTTGTAAATGTTCCAGGTGGAGGTGAAGTCTCCATCACAGGGCATTTATAAATGTATTGGAGGAAAAAAAGATTATTCTGTGCAGCTAGCAAGATAACAGATCTAATAAACAGAATAGATATGTGCATGCCAGTCTGTAAAGCAGACACTGAACTTGAAGGCCTTTTTAGTTTATTCCCTTTTTTTCTGTTATCGGTCAGTGCAAGGCAGGCTGCAGATTCTCTGCCCTCTCCTTCCATCATCTGAATGCTCAGCCAAAACCCCTTGCAGAAGTACCATCTAACTTTAAACTTGTAAGAGCTGGGAAACTTGTCTGTGCTTTCATTCTAGGCTGAAGTCACCCCCTTGTGCCTACACGTTGCAATTTATGGTGTTCTCTAAAAGGATCTAATCTTGGTGGATGCTCAGAGCAGCAAATGCCGAGGAGAAATGGGGTCTGGTACTTATCTCTGCATTTTCATTGCTATGGATCTCCCTGTGTGTTATAGCTGTCATTTTTGTTTTATCTACTGAACAGCAGAGAATTGCCTTCAAACTTGCAGCTTTCATACTTGCTCTTCTCAAAGAACATTACCAGTCCTAAGGACTGGTTTTATATATTGTAAGTGACTAGCCAAATAAGTGTGAATTTGAATGTTTTGGGCCTCATGGTAGGAGAAAAAGGAGAAGCTATCCTTACGTGTTTTTAGTGTGTCTTAGACACGTATTTTTTCTAACAGTAATACTGCTTCGGGCTGACACTGGCTATGCCAGGATTCATCCTAGCACTGTTTGAAATGGCTGAGATATTTATAAACTGACAGACAGCATTTATAAAATGAGGATGCTGACAGTCCCTTAACGATAACAATGGGCTTGGACTCATCTATCACTTACAGAGGTTATTGGAAAGGGAACATAAGGCTTCTGTGTGCCTCTGGTCTTAGACTGGCACTTATTTCCACACATATCTCTCCCTTTTCAGTCCTCTCCGGCTGACATCAGCATTAGACAATTACAGCTAATTTCTCCATACTTTTACCTGATTATGCTTTGTCCTGTTTTCTGCAAGACAACTAACTTTGCAGCATCTTGAAGCAACATCCTCTTTCTCCCAAACTCCCCCCTCCTAAAGGGGAACATCCTGACTTCTGGCAGGCTGCTAGCTTGAATTGGGATAGAACAGTGTGCCCTGATTGACAGACTTAACCTGGGGCTGGGCAGGGGTTAAACAGGCCTTCTGCCTCCTTTTACTTTCATACAGCACCAGTCTGCAGACAGAATGCTGATGTACCTCTTTATTCAGTGGCTCCCTCTTCACTGTGAGAGTACCCTTCTGTCCTTGGTGAGGAGGACCAAGTGCAGTGCAGGGACACTTCCAGGAACATGAAAAAGGACGTCAGTTATTTTCAATTGCTGATAAAATGCTGTGTTCATTCAATGCACTTAGGAGCTTGAGGGTCAGGTCATATCAACAGTTTGCACTGGAAAAGGAAAAATGCACTATTTCACTGGTGTGTGCTAAAGCAGCTATTTTAATGTGGCAGCAGAAATACTGAGACAGCTATGTCTGGCATCCAGTTTGCCCTTGGAACATTTACTCTACTCTAACTGTTTGCACACTGTGTTCCCACTGTATTATTTGCTTAGAGACCTAAAATACCCAAGTAGATTTCCTACATGCAGTTGGATCTGCTGATACCACTAAAAGCACACCCTGCCCAGGCTTCTGTTCGAACTGATGTGTGCGCACGCAATGGCTGGAGCGAGACTTGATTGGCTTGAGGGGGTCTATTTATCAGGGAACTCGATTAAAATACAGACTCACATGACATCAAATTTGTAATCATTTTTCCACAGCAAGCAAGCAAGCATTTTCTGTATTGGATGCAGGTGTTTAAAGCAATAGTGTGTTTTAAGGGCCAGTGCAGCACAAATTCTGGCCTTTGGGATAAGGACAAGTGTTTTGCCTGCATAAACAATATATTATTTTTTTCCCCCTCCCTGAGGTCCACACACACCTAGTTTCCCTCAAGCTCATCATCTCTGTCAGGTTAATCAATAGGCACCGTATGGCAGAGGGTCAGTAATCAGTGTCATCGTGCCTTTAAATCGTGTTGAAAATTTGCTTAAAGCCTGGGCCAATTAACATCGAGATGATGAATGGATGGGTAGATGGGAAGAGCCTGGCGCTCAGGGGCTTTGTGAGAAGGAGATGCTCAGCTGTTGAGCAGCAGACACCAGCGAATAAAATCAGCCATTCATGTGAGCTCAGTCCACCCACTCTTAATGATAATGTCAATCTAGCAAAATATATACACATTGGAGTTGTCATGAGTTCATAAATCAAAGGAGTTTGTCAAAGGCATTCAGATTAACGAGGCAGCAGCAATAACAAGTCAAATTTGCATAGAGAATTGCCCGAATCTCAGTAAATTATGATCCTGTTTTTCATTTGATTATTTGCTAATGTCTCAAGAGGGAGAATGATTATATTAGCATGCAAAATCTACTCCAGAAGTAGAAATCCGAGGTATAGCAGACCAGCACACGATGACAATTAATCAGTTTCTGCATACTAGCATAAACACGCAAGGCCCAGAAATGAACTCCTTTTTTATTATTATTTCTCCTTGCTACTGATCCAAATGGTTCAGCTTGACAGAGACTTTATATTGCTTTAACAGTGTTCTGAATTGTGCCTGCAGGCAAGACATAGTTATGCAGCTATAACCAACCTATCCATCTGCCAACCAGATTGGAATTCTCCTATCCAAGGCTTCCATTAACCCCCACTGACAGCTCCAAACAGGATTAAGAATTTGAAAGCATAAAAAATAGTTGTGCTCTTCACATAGACACACGCTTCTCCCCCACCCCCACCTCCACACACTTGGAAAAAAGGCTGTGTCTGTACTGTTTTATAATTAGTGCAGGGCAGAACAGCATCAAAGAAAGCCTCCCCCAGTTGGCAGGGGTTTGATTTCCACCACGAGTGAGGCGGTACTAAAGGTAGCTCTGCCCAATTGGTAGTCCCTGGGAGTGCATTTCTCCATGTATTATATCTCATTCCCAGAAGTGTTTTGCTGCGCTGTGTACACAAAATACTGCATGTCATCTCCTGTCAAATGCTTCAGTCTGGGGATTTCGTATGCATTGTAGCATGTTGTGTTTAGTGGTGGAGGAGGCTTCATGGGGAGAGTTAAATAGTAATAATTTCGTAGTGGTCTTTAAGACAACCTGCCATGGAGTTATATTCTGTTAATTACAGGCTGAAGTTTTAAATGCAAATCAGATTTAAAAGGATCTCATTACGGGCAGTAGCCATTTTAGGAAAAATGAGCTATGGAAGGCAGAGCCCCTTTGCAGGATTTCTCTCCTGTTAGAGAGAAATTTTCAAGGTTACAAGAGCTATGGGCTTGTGTTTCCTGACTTCTCAATACTTCCCCTGTCATTGTGTGACCTTGGGCAAAAAACAAAAAAAATTTACTTGTCTGTGGAAAGAGGAGGTGCTTTGGAGGCTTCAGCCTCTGCCTGTTTGTTCAAAAGAAGAGACCCTTGCATGCAAGCACAAACATTTTTAGTCAGCCTAGCTTTCGTCGAGAAGGCTTGCCTGTGGGAAATAAAAATTTTCCCTGGTGGAAGGGAGTTTGTATGGCTTTTCAGCTTTCTATGTGCAGTAGTTTTCTTTGCTTCTTTCTCCCTAACAAATTCCATCATTCCCCTACTGTGTATGACGTACAGTTGCTGCAGGTCTTTAATATTCCCAGTGCATACACCCAACTTACCGTCTGGATACCAAATGCTTCTTTCCAGGTCTGTGCCCGGGACGTGCATTTCAGTAACCACGAGAGGGTGCTCAGAGCGGTTCCTCCCTTTGTCTGCCTCTCCTGTGGCCGAGAGCATCGCTGGAGTCCTGCTGAGACAAACCTTATTCTGACCTCGTACATGTTTATCCCTCCTCCCACCTTGTTCAGCAAGGAGAAATATATAGATGTACCGTTTCAGTCGATTACATTATGCTCTTCCCTTGGCCATGGCTAAGTGTTGCCCTGTCAAGCGAAATTCACTTCCATGCAGCTACAGTTAGTCCTGAAATATGTGGGGTCCTGTACCTGCACCTGGATTGATAGGTTTCCTTTTCCTGAGAAATGAGCGGGAGTTATAAACATCTGTGCTTTTCCTTAAGTGTAATGCTTCCCAGTCATTCTGTCTTCACCAAGCGTAACTTAGTTGCCGACAAAAGTGCATGAGCAGCGCTCCTCTTTAATAGTCTGCTATCGGAGCTGCTGTGTTGGTGCTGTAGAATGGTGAGACGCCAAGCTGTGAACCACCATATGCACTTGGCAGTCTTTGTCTGGTCTTTGTTCAGCCAACCTCTTAGCCTTGCCACCTATAAAGATAATGAATGCAAAATGGTCCTCTGCTTGCTCTTAAAATTAGATGCTCAGCTTAAAGAAAAAGTAGGTAACTTGATGCTTTGCAGTAACTAGAAATTTCAAGATAAGGGCTAACAGTTTCTGCTTTTTGATGTTTGTGTGAGGGAGGATCCTTAGTGGCTTTGAAAGGCGAGAAGAATGCAAGATTTCACTGTCAAAGAGAGATTATTTGGAAAGGGAAATCGTTCTGACACTGTAGGGAAGGGCGTGGATGTTGAAAATTAATCTAGAACTACTGAACAACCCCTTTACCCTAAAGCCATGACAAAATGCATTTCCTGGAAATCTGGAAAGGTTCACCTCAGGTTCTTGTAGTTTCCGCTCTTTTTTTTTTTTTTTCCCCAAAGCACAAAAATTAAAATCCTAACTTGAATGAATCACTTACTAAACTAAATTTCATGAGCAGAAAAGAGCAGCTTTAATGTTTGACTTTCCTTTTTGTATATATGTGATTCTAGCTTGTTTGTTTTTATGATCACAGTTCTTTCAAAGCAGGATTTAATGTAATAACTTGGTCCTGACTGTGACCTCATACAAAAACTTTAAAAAGCTGCCCTCTTACAGTGATTTATCAAGCCTGTTTAGGATTGATTTCTGTTATAAAACCCTGGTTACAGCATCTCAAATGTCATGGTGCCTTACAAGTGCTACATCTTGTTTAAAAAAACAAAAAAAAATTCAAAATCACTAGTTGGTCGGCAAGCCTTGATTTACTCCTGACCAGTTTATGACATCCCAAGAGGGGTTTTACTGTTGTGTTCCTCTCCCTCCCTGACCCTTCTCTGCCATTTCTCAGCAAACAGCTTCTGTCCCTGCCCTGTGTGCTGGCTGTGCCTTTGCTCCCCTTGCCCAGTCCCGCGAGTGCCGGGTCCCGCAGCGCTGCAGTGGGCACACGCTCTGCTCTGCTCTTCTCTGCTCTTCTCTTCTCTGCTCTTCTCTGCTCTTCTCTTCTCTGCTCTTCTC
>VXBQ01007589.1:191190-287006 GCA_013400175.1 Phainopepla nitens | reverse complement strand
TGCCCTGCCCTGCACTGTCCTGCTCTGTCCTGCTCTGCCCTGCCCTGTCCTGCTCTGTCCTGCTCTGCCCTGCCCTGCCCTGCCCTGCCCTGCCCTGCCCTGCTCTGTCCTGCTCTGCTCTGCCCTGCCCTGCCCTGCTCTGTCCTGCTCTGCCCTGCCCTGCCCTGCTCTGCTGGCGGCTTCCCGCAGCTGCCACGCTGCTGCTGGCCCTGCACTGCCACTGCTCGCAGGGCCCCGCTCCTCCTCTGCCAACAGATGCCACTGCTGTCTCCTGAGGTGTTGGGCTGGAAGCTGTCTCTGTGAGAAGCCAGGCAGAGCCATGCTCAGCGAAGGACAGGTTATTTGGGGGACAGGTACAGAATGCAAACTTCAGCTGTAATAGACGCAGTCCTGAGCTTGTCTGCAAGTAACTGGAAAATCACCCTTTTCCTGGCAGAGCTCTCCCTAGGCAGTTTTTCTGTATCTCTTTAAAACCTGTTTAGTTGCTCACTACTGAATGTGTGGGAATGTGGCCTAAGGCTATGAATACTGTGGTGATCAAACTGATTTTAGATGTGTGTGTGGGATTCCCCCAAAGCTGGCTGTCTTTTCTCCCTGAGTGCAGTAGCTGAGCCTTCGAGAAGGAACACTGTCTTCCAGAGCAGCTGACTTTGGCAGTGAGGTCAGCATTCTCCCACTGTATCCACCTTTTTTTAACCAAACATTTGCGAGAGACTATTCATGTCCTCATACAACTATTGTCTTTAAACCAAGCAATATTTGGTTTTAATCATGACATTAGCAGGACAAAAGTTTCCTGGTTGTATTTTTCACTAATGATGGAAAAGCTTTTGTATTTCTTGTCTACCTTCTCTTGTCTCACTGATATTTTTTTTGGAGGTGGCAGCTTACATTTTGGAGAATCAGTCTTTCTAGAAATTATGCATATATGCTGAGTCAGGGGGCAAGAGAGAAAAACATAGCTGTATTTGAGGATTATTTTGGAAGGATTTCCTGACAACCTGTTATACAAGAATTTAGCTCCACCATAATTTCTGGATGATTTTAGGCAGCCTGGCAGACTCAGTGCAATTAATATTTGTTAGGCAGATTAAAAATGTAGGGGCACAGAGAACAACAGTTTTACCCAAGAACAACCTCTCATTTTCAACAGGTTGCACTGTTTTCCATGGTTATTCTGGGGTGTTCAGGAGCGCCAGTGGCCATGCTGATTCAACCACCATTTCAGCTTTTGGAAGTGGCTGTTATTGGTAGTTTCAGAATAAATCCCTAAAGCACAGGCTTCTTCACTAGATACCTGCACAGTGGTGCATTGTTGTGTTGAGGAGGAGAAATTCTTTCTCTGCCATAACAAGCTGTTTGGCATAAAAGTACAAGTTAGCCTCCAGTATGTGTATATGTAAAATGCTACAGCCTGTGTAGGAAAAATATTCTGTTTCTTTTCTCCTCGCAGAGTAATATTAGGGATAAGAACTGAATTAAAGCTTACTTTCTTTCACAGAATTCCTCTGAGAGAGAAGACTGTAATAATGACGAGCCCCCTAGGAAGATCATTCCTGAGAAGAATTCACTTAGACAGGTATGTGATCAGTCTCTTTAAAAATGCGATAAAACTTTCTAGTTATTTGAATCCTTAAATGCTTCTGGAAGCTGAAATCTGGTTTGTGCTCATGGAAATCTTTTCTTTTCTTCTTTGAAGTCTGAGCTAGTCACATTGTACCTGAGAAAATCAGACACAGAGATTTAGCTTTCAGGGGAGTTTGATGACTCTGAAGAAGTGTATACTTCAGTATAGGTCAGTCAGCTGTGACCCTAGTTTTACCTTTCTCCAGTTAGTGTTCATCAAGACCTCTTCAGCCTTTTCTTCTGTAATTGTTCCTGCCTTGTTTGTGGTATATTCTGCCTTGCCTTAGATCAGGACTTTCAAAACGTTCTAAAACAATTAAACTTTTTATTGCCCTTGAAGGTAAATTTTCTTGGAGATGATATCCAGGTTAATAACCTAAAAAATGACCTGTTCTTGTTTCTTTTACATTCATATAAATTACTAATGGGTAAAAAGGAGAAAGGATGGTCCAATAAAATAAAATTTCTTTGTTCTTTACTGATAGTAAGGCAAATTTCTTACCAATTCACAATAATTCCTTTTTTTAATCCCTGTGGCCAACAAATGGACTCTGGCATGTGCTTTCTGGGAAATTCAAGTTGGGTTTAGTGATTTCTGATCCATTTTCACCTTGGTCTTTCTCCCCACTGCAACCTTCAGGCAGCAGAAGCAAAATTATGTCCATGCCTTAGCTGCCTGAGGTTGCTGCCTGGTGTATCAGAGTGAAACCATTGGTGAATGTGACTTAAGTGAATACCCCAGGCCACAGATTGCAACAGCTGAGGAATTGTTACATTTTCTTCTGCATCTCAGCCACAGGAGCAGCAGTCTCAGGCAGAGGAATAAGATGGCACAACCCTGCCCCACATCAGCTATTTCCAGGAGAAGTTGTGAGTCAGAAGCATAGTAAAGAAAGAAGTGTCTTTTTGATACAGTGCACTTGTGCTCAGAGTTGTTGGTTTTGCATGGTTGATTTGGGGTTTTTTTGTGTTTTAATAATGCATTGTTTTAGAGTGCTCGATTTTGTGGGAGGTGGTGTCATGTGAAGGACTACATACATGTGACTAAGACGGGTCCATCTAACAGATGTAGCCCATATAAGTCTTTTAGAGATGAGGCAATATGCTGGCCTAATGGCTGAGGTCCCATTTATAGCTGAGAAAGATTACCTTGCAGAAGTGATGAAATATATTAGATGAAACTTGAACTGTTTCTGGCATTCAGCAACAAACGAGAGCTGGAGGAAGAGGGCAAACCTACTAAGTCCCTACTGTGTATGCCCAGGATAGGAAACAAAGTCCCCAGCATGCCAGAAAATCAGGGGGGGTTTATCTTAGAGTTATATTATCCACTGCAAGCCTTCAGGTTCAGCAAAAGAGGTATATGACTCTTCTCCAAAAGAAGACTCACGGTAAGAGATGTTAATTAAAAAGGATCATGAGTTACTTATTTTGTGTCTTCTCATCACACTGAGTCCTTCCTCATGATTATTGATTGAGGAAATAGATATTTACAAACTGTATTATACAGATGAGGAAGGTACAGTTTCTTGAATTGGGTTTCTATTTTGTTATATTTCAATCTGCAGAAGTATTCTTAGTGTCACAGGAAAGCTGTCTTTTCCCTCAGGCCACAATTCATCATAATCAAGTAGATACCAGGAATACAACTAAAAAACCACTTGTAGTGTCCCAAGATGTTATATTTTAAAGAATTCAGTGGACGTTGTTTACACTGAGGATGGTTAGCTGTGTTGCTCAATATTGTTGAGACATTGTATCAGTCTCCATCTTTGTGTCCAGTCCTTGCAGCGTCAGATGCAGGACAAAATCCTTGGGTCTTCTATTGCTATGTGGGGCCTTTGTGTGGAGAACAGTCTTTGTGAATAAATTCAAGGTGTAGTCTTAGTCTTAAAGCAAGTGCCCCCTTGTCTAGATCATAGGAGGTGGTTGTCCATGATTTTTGCCTGTTATGGAGGGAATTCTGGTTCTTTACATTAACATAAATAAAGCTGTCTGAGCATTTTGAAAGATTTCTCCTCTTCTCTATTAGCAATGGACAGGAGCAGTGGGGAGTTTTCCAGCTCTCGTTCCAGAAGTCAGACACATATTTAGGCATGTACCTAAAGACTCACAATCAGTGAGTAATTCTTACTGGAAAGATCTGGATCTCCTACAGGAAGGTATGCAGAGTGACTACTATGTCTTACATCTATCCATACGTTGTAAAACCAAAAAAATGTGACCTGCAAATGCTGTCAAAGCAGTAATACACAAAAAATGCCTTTCATTTTGGTGGAAAAATGCTAACTTGATAAATATTGTGTGAACAGTTTCGTATTTGCTGTTCCTCCCATAAGACTGCCTTAATATTTCATTATTGGGGAACATGGACCTACATGCACGGAGAAATCGAGTGTGTGTGGGTAGAAATCAGTTTATTTAAATGGTCTTTCCAGTGAATGTAGCCTCATATTTAGTACTTTTTGATTAGTCTTAGAAAATTAATGAGATGCATCAGACCACTTCAGGGTAAGTACGATGTCTTGACATGTTCAGCTGCTAACAAGTTTAAGTAAAGGTGCATTTCCTTCTCTTGCCTTGTTTGCAGTGCTGTTAGGCAGCCTTAGCCATAATGTTTTCTCAGGTGGGTTCGTGGATCGGACATACCAGAAGGTGGAGGTGTTAAGGAGGTGTAATGTTTACTTACTTGTGTGCAGGGGCTGAAGACACCTATTGCTCAGTGCTATAGAACTCTTAGAGAGAGAAATACCATTTTGCTGTTGATTAAGATGGTTTATGGACAAGGGTGCCTTAGAAGTCTCAACAAGTGGGGCAGTGTCCTTGAATTGCTGGAAGTGGAAGGCATGGCCACTGTTGGGTGCATGTGCGGGCAGCAAGGCAGAAGAGACATGGAGATTAGCACTGGGAAACAGAAGAAGGCAGTGAACTTGACACTGTTAGCTGGAACAGGGAAAAGATCTAAGCTAGGACAGACTTCGGAATATGGATGCAGATATTCAGTTTTTGTTGAGTGCTTGATCTGACAAAATTAAATTTTGAAGGGATAAACTGAAAATCATCGCATGAAAACAGACCAGAAAAAAACAATGACAAGTGGCAAAAGTTTTTGGCAACTTTATTTAAGCTAACAAACGAATTTTCACACTGCAAAGTTATAAATTAATTTTAATAGGCTGATCCAGATGGTCCATTTGGAAAATGGATAGCTTGATCTGTTGAAAATTAAACTAAATTTATCTCTCTCATACTTCAAACTGAAGTAAGCGTGAGAAGAGTGCCCATTAAGTCCAGCTCATACAGATGGACCGGCAGGTCACACATGGGACTAATCTGATTCATTTTAAAAATAAATGCATGAGTTATTGAATCAGGTTCCTGTTTCAAGCCCTGCATGTGAGCGTGTGTGTGTGTGCGCTGCCCTTTCAAAGGGACTCGCAAATGCTTCAGTGCATTTTTAACCTGTGTGTTTCCATTTTAATTCAACTTCCTTGCCAAAAAACATAATTAGTTTTCAGTGCCTATCATTTAGTGTTAGACCCAAACACTAGATTGATTAGGTCAGCCATTTGTTATTTTAAGGGCTATGTCTCCATCCTTCATTTATGAAGAACATGAGCTCAATAGTCTTGGGGAGAGAGCCGGCCTTTAGAAACTGGGAAGGGGAAACTCTCTGGGGGCCCCTCCAGCCTTTTAGCTTCTGGGTGTTTTTAACAGAGCCATGAATGCAGATTTGTAAATTTATTGCAGTGCCATCTGGTTTTTTTGCAGGAACCGTATTATTGTTGGCTCGTATCTGTCTATTGTGGTGGTCACTCCCCGGGAGCTTGCCCTCATAGTCCTAAGGAAAGTGATGAATAGTGGGGGTCAACATGAATAGGTCACAGGGCAGCTGTCCGGGGCTGCCCTGAACTTGATTACCCCGCTGGTTTTTAAAGAAGACGGGCACAATGCTGGTTGTTTAAAACCCTCCCTCCCTTCTCTTCAGTGCAGCAATAATGAAGTGCCTTTTGCTGCTGTGGTTCATCTGTGGGCGAAGGTGCCTTGTGGGTAAAAGCTGGCAGCAGCAAGGCTGCCACAGTGTACCTCCTGCAAACCTCACATTGGATTCTGCTGTCTTTCTGCGAGCTTCCAGATGGAAGTCCGGGGGAAAAATATCCCTGTCTGTTACCCCATTCAGACAAGCCCCTTAGCATTTTCAAGAATTCTCCCTCGTATGGTTTTGGCACTGAATATTACCTCAATTCACTCTTACAGATTTGAGATAATTTTCTAAAATGGCATGTAGCACCTAAAGCATCCTCTGGGCACTATTTCAAAGTTAAAATAAGCAGTCTGATCTTAAGAGTTTAAAGCCAGTACTCAAGAAAACCATGAGAAGCAGAAAGTGACTGAAGAAGGTAGAGCAAAGGGAAAACAAGAAGTAACAATTGTTAGTGGTTTGCTTTCAGCTGGCAGCCTCATCCCACTGCTTGGGGCTCCTCTCCAGGTGTATTTCTCTTCTGCAAAAGTGTTCCTGCCACGCAAAATTGTAGCCCTCTTTTTGACTGATGAGGAAAATTGCATGGTGTGAAGGAAAAGAGGGCTCTTCAGCTCCCTCCATCTCTTTGGGGAAGAGGCTGCACTTCAGATTGGCCTTCTGTTGGAGAGCTGGCTGAGGCAGGGCAGTCCTAGCCTATAAAGTTAATCCTGGTTACCTCATCTTTTACACAACGCTTGGTAATAAAGAGTTGCTGACTGAAAAGCCCCCCTGAAATTGCGAGACGTACACCCTTGGCCTTACTTGCAAGATTATTCTAAGATTATTCTTTCTTTCTAAGTTGGTTTTTTTTCTATTTCCCCATCATCATTCTCCAACAACAACAACAACAAAATAATTTCCATTCCTTTGTGACACTTACTGCATGTTAAAAGGCTGGCCAAAGCGGGATGTGCTGGAGTCTAAGTTACAGTGGGAATGCTGCCTCGTGGTGGAAAGGCCACTGGGCTCTTTCAGCGTTAGTGCTAATAGGAATCTGTCACCCCGCCGCATTGCTGCATTCCTCTGTAATTGAGTAAATTGCAAGTGTTGTCTGCTCCCCCCTGATCTTTGTGTCCGTGTCCACTTACCATCCCAAGAACGTGGGCAGTGATAAATAAAGTGCTGAACAGGGCTCCCAGCTCTTTGAAAGCAGCATGTTGCCAGCCCCCTAGTTATATTTCTTTAAGTGTTTATGTTTTTCTGTATTCTTTCTCTTGTGTGGCTGGAACCCTGGGGATCCAAAGCCATGAGAGAGGCCAAGAAGCTAACAAAAGTAGCTGTCCCCTTGTTAGCTTGTTCCTTTCTTCTTTAAAAAACAAGATGAAAACCATCTGGCTCAGGGCATTACATTTTCCTCCCCCATGCACCTCTATAGATGGAGAGTTTCACCTGCAGTGAGGGTTTACATTGATTAGGGAGGGAGCAGTAATTCAAGCCTCCATCCACTCCAGTGGTACTTTGCAGTCTTTAAAGGTGCTGACCCATTGAGTTAAACTGTCAAGGGAGGATAAAAAAGGATCTTCATCCCGGGAGGTAACAGCTGCCAGGTTTTCAACACCTTGCACGCTGCTGGAAAAATGTCACGAATTGTCAATGGAAAGAAAAATCACTTGGCTGCCATCTTCCCTTAATGATATGCCTTATAAAATGAAAGATTTAAGGGTTTAAAAATCAGCAAGTAGCTGTTAGGGGAAAAAAAAATCCTGGGGAGTTTTGAACAATGGGCCCAACAAGATGTATCCTGAAAGACTGCAAATAATGCATCCAAGTTAGAATAACCGGGTCTGATTGGGGTGACCGTGGGTATGTCTGCACAGTGGGACAAGAGGGAAGTGAAAGCAGCAGCACAGAAGTCTAACGTTACCATGCCTGCATTAAAAAAAAAAGTAGGAAAAGTAGTCTGATTCATAAGCCAGTGAACTGCAAGAAGACATACTGTATTTCTGCTCTTCTGAGGACAATTTGTTTTCAAGCAGCTACCAGATGGCTAAATACCACGACATTTTCTTTTTCTTTTTTTTTTCTCCCTTCTTTTCTTTAACAGGAGATCTAGTTTGCCTTGCTCTTTGTTTTTGTTTGTTTTAACGCTTTTACGTAGCTGAACAACCCCATGGTGTTGGGCATTGTGGCATGCTCCTTTTTGTGTTTCTACCCCTTGTGCATTGATGGATGAGTTAAAAAAAATCTTCAGCTTGAATGTAATTTCAGATAACAAGCATATTGGACTATAGCTTTTTGTTTGCATTGTCTTGAGGTTTTTTGTTTTAGGGGCCTTTTTTTAAATGTTTGTTTTAGGTAAGTCATTTTAATTGTACTGGGTAATTAGAAGGTACACACAGCCAAGGGAGCTTTGTTATGGTAATTGCTCAAGAAAACCCACTCCCCAACTACCATTGCCGTGTGTTAAGACACGTCTTCCCTCTAGTGGCAGTATTAAGGACTCTGGCTTTCACAGTCAGCAAGGTGTAATTGCAATATGACAAACTGTGCTTTAGGGAAAATCCTGTAAATGATCTAGTTTTTTGTTTGGCTCATCTTTTATTTTGTCTTACAACTTTCTGCGGACAGTATCCATCCCAAGGTTGGGCTAGTGATAACAAAAATTTCATCATAATAGTTGAGGTGGATCCTGGGTAATGTCTTACAGCTTGACTTAATTCTAGTATTCTTTTTAATTACCTGTTTATAAAAACGTTTTTAAATTTGTTAAGATTACTTAATTCTTTCAGAAGAAGCACCTCATTTGAAATAAATAAATAAATTGCATTTATTTTAAATAGTCCATGTGAAAGACCTTCAAAGGGTAATTAATGCAAGTCTCCTAAGACTCTAAATAAGATGAAAGCGATCTTTCCAAATCTGCTGGAGTGATTTGTTTATATAACTTCCCACTTCTGCTGAATTCTTCTGAGTCTAATAACTTTTTTTCTAACCGTTTGGCAATTTGTGCTTAGCTACAAAAACCCTTGTTCAAAAAGAACAGTTTAATAATCTTTTCCCTGAAAATGACTTGAAGGGAGGGTATGGGTTTTATCTTTTTGCTGTGTTTTTATTAGTGTTATCTTTCTCTGATAAATCATGTAATTACTAACTATTGGGGGGGGAAATCTTATTGAACTCCTGGGTTGCAGCTTCTATTAAAAAGTGGAGCTTTGTTCAGGGACTGGGGATTCTTGGAATGAATGGCCAAAGAAATGGATTTCAGTTGGTAGAAAAGCTGCACACAGATGGAGTTCTGCCTGAGGTTTGAGGCTTCAGGCTGGCGCTCAGTGTTCATCCAGAGCTGCACAGACACGAGAAGAAATGTTTGTGTTTGTGTCAAGGAGCAGGATCATACTTTCTCTAAAAAGAAAAATGTAACCAAAGACACTTACAGAATGAGATCAGATACAGCTCTATCTTTAGTGAGCCATAGTCTAGTGCCTCTGTGGCATTTTAAGCCTTTGGCTGAGCGTGAATACAGCTTTGTGGTTCCCCTGCTTCTGACATGATTTGGTGTTCCCATATATTTGTAGGTTTCTTTTTTTCTTTCATTAGAGCTTGTTTGGCTATAGGGCTGCTTAACACTCTTCTCAAACGGCTTTTGCAAGGTTAAAGGAATGCAGCTTGGTAACAAGTTTGTGTCATTTTAAATATATACCTCCCAGTAAATAAGGAGGAGTCTTGCAATCAATCCCTTTTAGTGTGTTATATGTTTCACCTGACAACTAAACCCTCTATTGATTAACCATTACTTTGTTAGATAATCTCGTGTCATTGAAGCCACTGTAAAAATTAAACTCTTTAAAATGTTTTACCCTAGCAGCAGTGCGAAAATTGAAAACTTGTTCAGAATTACAGCCAGCTTCCACAAAGAGGGTAGTTTTCAACAAACTGGTTTATGTTTGCATGCTTTATATGCAATATAAAAACATATTAAAGCACTCCAACGCAAAGCTATCTGCCTGTAGCATTGAACCAGGCTACCATTTCAGAATACTTTTCCTTGATGAAGAAACCTCTTATTTTGATGAAAGGTGAGGAGAAACTTGAACAATTTTGGTGGAGATTAGATGAGATATGTAAAAGGGTCAATCTTTAAAGGTGAACTTGAGAAATACCCTTTTGTGAGGCTTAGTTTTGGCTTTGATTTTCCTGCTTTTCTTCCAGGTAAGTCAGTGTTCCCATGGGCGTTGGAACAAATGAAAGGAGGTACTCTTACGTTGCAGTGTAGCATTAGAAACAGTTATTAGAAACAGTTATGTTTCACCTAACATAAAGGGCTCTGCATTATTCCTTGATGATATGACATTAATTCTGCTTTCAGAATCCACTAATCTATTCACTGGACCTATTCACAGTAACTGTTAGTTAGTATGAACAATATCGGATGAAACCAAATCTCCATGTCCAGCAGCCATTTTGTGTCTCTCAGTAGCCAGTAACTGCTGCCTGCAAAAAAGCATTTGGAGACTACCATATAGTACTGCCTTGACAATATTCTCCAGGCTTCTTATGACCTGGCCTCATGAGCCAGATGCAGTTTCTTTGTAACATTGGCAGTACATTTCCATTGAGACCTATCAAGTAGAGTGACATTACCTCCTTTTTTCTCTGGACTTTAAGGGAGAACTAGGTTTTCTGTGATTTGCTTTCCCTTTAAAACATATTGTAGAACATGTGTGTAAATCTTCTTTGCCCTCTTTATTCATCCCACAAGGCTAATAAAGCATTCTTCTGTGAGAATGCGAAAATAAGAGCTTTGTAACTTTGCAAAGACAGTAATGTATGTCAAACTGAAGAGTACTTTGTTTTATTCTCAAATATGCATCCTGATGTGTTGAACCCACAATATATGGTCTTTTTTATTTTCTCTTTTTCCATTTTCCTTCTATGAGAAGCAAAGAGCTGCTGAAGGACTAAATGGTCATCTGGTAATTTGGCACATACATAAATCCTTATGTAATGAAATTACTGTGTAAAAGTTGGCTCTTAGAGTAAAAGCATGTTCTTTTCTCCTCCTGTGGTTAAAATGGTTGGGAAGGAGTAGTTCCTTGGCATGTTGTCAAAGGGCAGAGAGGTAGTATATTCATAGCACGAGAATGCCCAGGTCAGTCAGGCCCAGAGTCAGCTCATCCACTGCCAACTCCAGCACCTTTTTCGCAAGGTGCTGCTGAATGTGAGCAAAGAAGTCTGGCCTCTCTTGGTACCCATTGCCCTCCTGTTCCTGCAGCACCTACTGCTGTTGTACTAGGATTGTCTAGAGGGTGTCTTTGCTGGGTATCTGTGGAGCTGCTGTCCATGAGTTTGTTTAGTTCCTTTTTCCACTTCTGATGATGTTTCTCTGCAAGTTGTCCTGGGGCAGGAAGCACCAGAAGTTCACTGCCAGCTGTGTGAAGATTTCATTTTATCTTCTTTAAATTTATGCTATACTAGTTCCATCAAATGTCAGTAGTCCTGGTATTGTGAGATTTGATGAGTAAATTGTGCTGGAAGTTCAGTTGGTGCTGTTCTCACTGAGATGTAATATGTGGGTGAAAGTAATCAAAATTAAGCAGTACACTGGATTAATTATTTGTATTTGCATTCTGACTTGCATATAACTTTTGAACAGTGCATAGTGAGCTTCTTTCATTCTCAGAAAATGCTGACATCTTTAGGTTTAGCATTTAGTATTTCACATTTTGTATTTGGATTATCTATTCTTTCCCATTTGTAAATGTGGGGAAAGTCTGTTGTAAGCCCAGCTTTTAAAAAGCTGGCATGTAACCAAGGTTTGTGCGTACCTGTCTTGGGAGGAAAAAGACTGACAAGATTTGAGTTCATGGTTCGGTTCACAGCGCCACAGACTTCCTTGTTGCTTTCAGTAAATGTTTTTGTGGCTGAGCTTTTGATCTGCAAAGTGGAGTCAGTAGTAGCTTTTCCTCAAGTCAGGGCTCCTCATGAAACTCACAGTATGTAGCAGACAAGTTGTGCAAAAATACTGCATATGGAATCCTAGGAATTAAATTGCAAGTGAAAAAAAAATCACAGATTTACAATAAATGGGTTAAATTACAAAAATGTAAAAACTGAACAAAGAATCTTACCAACTCTTCATGGCTTTTCATCTTCACAATCTGGTTGGATTTAACTAATACCATGCCTGTAAAATGCAGTTGGCATGATATTGTCTGAATGTCCATGCGAAGCAGATAGTATCAGCTTTTTGTCTTTCAGGTGGGGTGCTATATCTGAGCCCCAATTTATCTAGTTTATACCATTCTCAAGTGACTTCTGAGGAGAAAGTTTTATGCATACCAGGGTGATGGTTTTATGATGTTGGCAAATATTTGCAAGAGTCAATCAGACTTCTGTTTGCTTGTGGCCTAATCCCATTTGAATCTGAGGCTCTCCTGCTGAAAGATGCGCTTTGTTCATCTGCACAGCACCTTGAAAGAATTTGTGTGTTTGATTTTTTCAGTTTCTCCTTCTGTGTCTAGAGTAGAAATTGCTTGCTGGCTGCTAGTCAAAGCAGATATCAATGTTGTGACATGTAAGGAGAACTGCTGGAGCCAGAATATTCTGCATTCCTGTCTGTCACTGGTTGTTTTCTGGTTAGAGAGCTCACTGAGAAATAAAACATGAGCTACTAAAGCAATGGAGAAGATGGGGCTTCTGTGCTGTCTTTTGTCACTGTTTTGTGGTGAACTTTAAAGGGGCTCTGTAAATATGTAAGGTGGAAAGGACTGGTTTCTTTTATTTCTCCAAGGATGTTTGTACTGTGCTGGTCCAGTACAGATCCACCTAAGCCAGTATACTGATTTCCCATGGCATGTGGTAAGGAATGTTTCATGAGGACCCTAAGAACTTAGGTGAATGTTATAAACTGATCGTGAACACTCAGTTCCCATCAGTTGGTTCTTACCTGAGCTGGGGGCTCTTGGAACACTGGCTTTGTGGACACATCTCCTATCACTCAGTATAAACCCCTTTTAATATCTTTGCATTCTTGCCTCTGACATCCTTTGCCATGTGCTCCTCTGCCAGTTTTTGTGTTGCTGTTGACAACATTTTGCAGAGTCTCAGGCCTCTGGCAGAGGGGCAAGAGAGGGAGATCATTTTTTGGTACTTAACACTGAGGGAGTCTTGCTCTGGTGGTGGAGAGGGGCAGAGGGAGAAGTTTAGGAGCCTTTATCATGCCAGTGTTGTCCACAAGTTTTCTAACCTGTAGGAGGTTTGGGGTTGAAGTCATTTCAAATCAAGCAAATGGAAATCATAGCAAGCCCTTACAAGAACATCTCCAGAGATTGCCAGTGAGTATTACAGGGAGAGATCTGGCAAGCAGCTCACTGCAAGTCTTTGTGCATCCTCCCATTAAGGCAATCTGAAAAATATCATGAATGTTAGTAGGTTTTACTCAGTGCTCTTGAAAATGCCTTTGTACCAAGTTTAATTTCATTCTCTTTGGGCATCTTTTTTGGGTTTTGCCCACGCATCTATTTGAGGTGGCAACATCTTCCCTGTGGTCTGCTTTCTACTCTTGAAACAAACCCTGTTGGTGCTTGCTTTTGAGCTGCCACTTTTGCATGGGAGCATTTTTCTTTAAATGGTGGGAGGTGTATTAATCCCATACTGAAGCTCTCAGATGCAAAGGTGCTGGGGGTGAGGAGAGCCTCCATTAGAAGCTCCTGAGTCCTTCAGACATGTTAGTTTTAACAGCCAAGTCAAGCAAATTATAATTTTAAGCCCACATAGTAGGTGTTGTTCATACACTTCCTCAAAATGGAGAGAGACTATGAGTGATGTGTTTTGCAAAGACTGAAGTCTGCAGCCCCAACTGGAGGGTCGCTTGGGCAGGAAAGCATTAAGGAAAAAAGACATTCTACTTTAAAAAAATAAAAGAACCTTTCTATAACTGAGATTAAGTACAACAATGAAATGTGATCTGCATTTGCTTCCTTCTGATTATAACCTTTGTTGTGTCCCGTGTATTTTACATTTTATATTCTGATAAAGTCAGATGTTTATTCACATTTGATATACTCTCTGACAACTAGTGTGTAGAAATCACCTTGCTTTAGTTGTTACATTATGCAGCATTTTGTGAAAACTGAGATGAGATTTTTTTTTTCATTTTCAAAGGAACAGAGAAGAAAAATCTTTTTGTTTGTATTTCTGTACTGTGAAATTGTACATAGCTTCTCAGAGGACATGCATGCCCTGAACATAGACTTTTGCTATAAACTAGCATTTTATTTTGGTTTGAAACATTTACATCTTAGAAAAACGAAATGTAGTAGAGTAGTAGAGTTAGTGTAGGTTCCTGTGCCAAAAATGTGATGCCTGAAAGAAAATTGTGTTCTTCTATTCATAACCATTTTAATCTTTCTGCAGACCTACAACAGCTGTGCCAGACTGTGCTTAAACCAGGAAACAGTATGTCTAGGAAGCACTGCTATGAAGACTGAAAATTGTGTGGCCAAAGTAAGTAAGAGAATGGCTTTGGTTTTGAGGGATTTTTAGCAAATTGTTCATTGTTAGTTAACAAAAAGTTATTGTTAAATATTACAGTTGGAAAAAAAATATTTAAACAAAGAGCAAGTATTTTGGGTGGCTTTTCTGTCCTTCAGTGTAGAGATTTTAAACTTGATGTTTTTCTCTGCTGGAAATGATTACTTGAGTCCTGAGCTATGTAGGATTGAAGGATTCATTCTGCTATACAAGTAATAGGCTTTTCCAGTGGGATGACCTGTGCTGGCCATGTAATTAGCTGTGGCAACTTCAAATGGTAAATGTCCAGATACATATTAGAAATACTGCATGAAAGCTCATTGTATCATGGTTCCCTTTCTTAGCTACCAGAAGGGAGGTGCGAACAGACTTTTCAATTAAAATATAGTGAACACTGTACTTAAAGGAAAGGGACAAGGGAGATATTACAGTCAGAATGGTATGAAAATGAATTTATTAGCCTGTCACGGAAAAGTAATTTCTTGACAATTGAGGTAGATGTGATTGGAAAAGATGAGGTGCCATTAGCCACCCTCTTTTTTTTTAGAATTCACCATAACTAGAGTAAAACAATGTACAGCTTGGTCTGTTTGTGAATGGAGGACATTTGAACCACGATGATGTGTGGGAAGGCTGCATGAAGGATGCATTTAGCCTTGTGTAAGCTTTGTATTTCCACTGAAAGGAAGTTTAGAATGGGCATGCAGGACAGATCAGTGCATGCAGCCATCTGTTACTGAAACCAGCTGGCATTTTGTTGCTCCTCTGTCAGCACAAACCCTACCACTCAAAAGCCTGTTTTCTCTTTCAGTTGTTATTCCTTGATCTTCTTGAAGTCCATTTCTTTGATATTTTGATTGGTTGTTAAAGGTGCCTTGTCCCTTCAGGGGCCACTTTTGTATTGACCTTTAAGATAATTTCCCAGGTAAATCTTTTCTGGAGTTCTGCTGGTGAAATTTGGATGTCCCATTACTTTTGACTCTTGTCAGGGAGTTGGCTACCACAGAAGTTTGTAATGGTGCTTGCAGGTGGCTTAGCACTCATAAACTGTGCTGGACATGCCAGTTACCTTCCACTGGAGAAGCACATCTGAGAGAAGCTCAGTTCTGGTGCAAAGTCCTGGTACAAAGTTTAGTATCTGCACTTCATGACTGGTCTTGCACACTGCTCCCTAAGGTGCTTTGTGATGCAGACTAGGTGAAACTTGAGGCAGAGCAACTCTGAATGAGTGGTCTCATCACAGAGCATAGTTCCAATGCCGTAAAGCCGCTCACAGCAAGCTCATGGGAGTAAACCCATCCAACCCCATCTGCTCCACAGTGTCCTGTTTGGCCTGATTGCCTCACTAAGGAGCAAGGGTGTGCAAGAAGTACAGCTAATTTAAGTGGTGCCTCTTTTAAATAAAATCACATACTTCAACAACTTCATGTTCTAACTAGTAAGTTCTCCAAAAGTTATGTTTTCAGCAGGTTTGTGGTGAGAGGTGTGGGTAGGGCTCAAGGCAGGAACAGCAAGGTTTCTTTTATGGTATCGAGGATGAATTTGAGGCATCCCCTTGGAGATAAAGAAGTGTATGTTTTTGAAGTATTGTGTCTCTATATGCTGCAGGGCAGTATATGTGTGTATATACTCTTGGACAGTCTGCCATCCTATTAATGTATGGAAAACAATATATAAACACACACACATATATATATGCATACATACATATATATACATATATATGATATATATATTTTTAGAAAACCATAAGGACATTTATGGGAATATAATTCCTCTAGTACTAGCTTGCCTGGCTGTTGTACTCCTTTCCTTTGCCTTCCTATTTACAAACCAAATTAAGTTGGTTCTAAGAAAGCTTGTCTTTCAAATTCCAGAAATGTCCAAGCATTTATAAATCCAGCTATCTAAATGTAGATGGCTCAGTGATGGCATAGGCAAATGGCACAACTGTTAAATGTTCCCTAGGTGAAGGGCTTAAATGGGATTTAGGGAGTCCAGAGGCCTTCTCCTACCACATGCACACAGCAAATTTTATCTTCCATGATTGATGTATTTTATAGCCTTGCACTTTAAAATGTTTTGTCAGGAAGGTGAATATTGGAGGATACTGCAGTTTTCATTATCTGCAGCACTGTTCCAAACATATTGTAGGGGGTTCAGGTTTTTTTTTTCATTTGCTGTGAAACACAGAAGGGGTTACTTTAAAAATCATTATTTACTTTTTCTGATTATGCAGTGTCCTGACTGGGAGCCACTGTCTGCATTATCACCTGCTTGTCAGATGTGTCAGTCAGTCTGCAACAGACAATGATTTTTCTGAAAACTAAATTTCTGATTCTGCACCTACTTGCAGAAAAGATAATTGTGCTCTGTTAAGACTGTATTAATGGCATTTACTGACTGTGCGCTTGACATTTCTAGAAGTTTGTTGAAAGAATGAAATACATTTACCCTTGAGGCCACACATATCAATACTGAGGTATCTTCTCTCAGACTGGAGCTCTGTCCACTTGCTAAACTCTCTTGTGAACGAGTGCTTCTGTACAGGACATCCAGTGTAAACTACCAACCTAACAACTGGCATTCCTCCTAAAATAGAGGGGAGAAAAAACAGATACACGTATTCAGCAGCTTAGGGCCACAGTATTTTGATCACTCAAGAAGTTTGTTTTTGTTAGGAAACCTTGTCTGTCTGATTTTGTGTACAGTGTCATGCTGACTCTGCAGCCAAGTGCTCAGTGCCTTTTGCAAACCTATGAATTAACTAGTTTTACTCAGACATTTTAAAATAAAGCTAGAATATAATATTCTGATGAATCTTTGTGTCTTGTTCTTAGCCCCTTTTTTCTGGTATTTGTCTTCTGAAACTCTATTGATAGGACTTGGACACAATAGGTAGAAGCAATAAAGGAGCATTAGAAATTGTTTCAAGTGTGTGCATGTTTTGACTGAATAGCTGAGATCATAAATTAAAAATTATACATTGTGATGCACAGATTTCACATATGTGATCTGTAACATCATTTCTCTCCCATGTGCCAGTTTTTCTGTTATTTTTTGGCATCTTTTTTTGCCTATTGCCTTTGAGTGATCAACAAGTCTGATGTATATTCAAGCTAATGTCTTTTAAAACGAAATACAATCTTTGATTGTGTTTTTATATGTGTATGTACACATATATATAAACTCCTTCTTTTTGTTTCTTTAGAAAAAAAAAATCTCTGCAAGAGGGTTTCTTTTAATACTACTGGTGTGCAACCACAAGTGGACAACTTCCTCTATTGGTGGTGAATTGGTACTAGGTGCTTAAATAAGGTAGAAATGTAGCATGAACCTGGGCTCCAAGGACAGGGTGTTTGATTTTAATGAGGCTTATTGAAATCTCGCCAAATGAGCATCTGTTCCTATTGTTTGTTCCATATTTTGTAAGCCAGTATCTTCAGGCAGATAATGGTGTTGGTGTGTGCTTCATCCTCAATTAGAGAGGGACATAGTTAAAAGTCCCCTGGCATCTGGTATGTCACTAGGATTCTTTTGATGCTCCTGGGTGTGCAAACAAGTTTCTCTTCTCTTCTGTACCCAGGAAATCTTTCTGTGGTGACCTTCATAAATTACTATTTGATGTGTGATGAGGGATGCTCTGGTATGTCTCCAGTCTCCTTGGCTGAGTCTTTGCTTGGATGGATTATATGCAGTCCTGTTTTCAAACAGAGGTCTTACCTTTTCACCCTTTCATTATGTGGTGTGTTAGGTCTGAATTTTGCTGTTTGCTTCAAGTTTGTTAGTTTTGCATTTTCCTGGGATCCTGGAAATAGCCTTTTGATTCCAAGTGTCCGTTTCTTTCCCGACAAGAGATTGGTGTATAGCTGATCTCAGAGTTCTGCAGACAATACCCATTTCCTCCATTCATTAGGTAAGTCTTACTGTTTATTAACTCCTGCAGTTAGTTCCAGTTGATCTGTGTCTCCTGTGCAAAGAAGCGTTGTTAGTTACATTTTGCACATGGAATGCTTTCCTACTTGTGCCAGAGACACCCTATGGCATCCCTGCAAGAGACAGCACTGATGAGACACCTTCAAAATGGCTTTCAGCATTTTGAGTTCTGAACTCAGCAGCAGCTGTTGGGAGAAGTGCTCTGCCTCTACCTTGATCTAAGTAAAACTGGAAGACGAAAAGTATAGTCACATACACCACCCTTGAAAAATGAGACTTCTGTTTCAGACCACTGCTTGCTACTCATATGTGATAACTGGTCTTGCTTTTTAATGTCCTGGCAAACTAAGGGGCTTCTCTGGGTCTGCTAAGCATTTTCCATGTTTTAAGGAGTCTTTGCTGTTCATCATACTACTACAGGTGGGACGGAGCTCTGTTGTGCTCAATTCTGGAAACACAGAACAGGCCTTGGCACTTCCAGTATGCTAAGTGAAATTTCCTTTAAAAGATGCATCTTAGTTAGCTATAGCCACACATTTTACACTCCAGTGTGATTCAGCTAAAGCAAGGAGTGGTGGAAGTAGCTGGTAATTGAAATCTTCTTTCCTTTGTCAGTTCTTTCTGCATCACTACTTTTGAATTTTTAGAACAAACATAGTCTGCACAATAGTAACATTAAGTCTGGAATTTTTATATGAATTTAAAGGAGAAGCCATGAGCACTCTTTAATAAAGAAGCATTTAGGGTTCCAGGCTGGATGTTCCAGTTGGCAGTAGGACAAATTGATCTGAAGATGTCCCTCTTGTACTCTCAAGTCCCTTTATGTCACAGATTGATGGCTCCTTTTTTCCAGAGAGTGTGTCTGCATTTACTTTGCATGAATAGCACAACCAGCTCAGAGTTCTGCTGTGATATACCACTGAGTCAGTATATCTTCAGATAATGCATAGTTTTCTAGTGCCTTTGAAGCCTTTTCCAGTCTGTGAGATTGAAATTAGAGCAATTTAATAATGAAAAAAAATGCTTTTTGACTAGCAACATTCAGTTTCCTGATATTTATTCTGCTGTTTTAATAAGAAAGTATGTTAGCTTAATTTTTAGTATTAAGCTCCTGTATAATGATGCAGAGGGACTGTCAGTGGGCATGCTTCCAGCCCCAAATCCCTCAGTAAAGTATCCTCTGCTGTGTCTTGGATAAACCTTTCTCTGGGAGGGACAGCAGTTTTTGAGGTTGTTGCAAACTGGATAAACGCCATCTCAGCCCCTGGCTGATAGATGTAAGCATGTAATTTTACCCTTCTGTTGGAGGTATTCTCTCTGTAATAAGAGGGTTATGTGAATGGCAGGCATTGCAGGGACATTGCAATGGGAGTGCTTAACATACAAAAGGTGCTTTCAAAGTGAACTCTCAAACAGCAAAAGTAGAACATGGCATCAGAGGTTTATCTAAAAGCTTTGACCTAATGATGATCTTCCTTTAACAAATATGACTACTTTTATCTTCATTGCTAGTTCATCTGTCTTTTTTTAGGTGAAGACAGTCTTTATGCTTTAGCTTCATCTTGGTCTAATAACCTCTTTGCAGATGATGGAGAAAGAAATGTGATATTCCTGCTCCCCCCACTCCACCCCACCATACACATTCTCCAGATTTTGATAGACTTGTTTTATTTATTTCCAAAATTATATCCGCAGGAAACAAGCTGTTTAAATTCAGATTATGCTGTAGCAAAATGGTCCTGGTATGAGAAGCAACGTGCTGTTTTATGAGCACAGAGTCCCTTTTCTCATAACTGATTGATAGTAAATATTTTCCTGAAGAATTATTGCCAACCATGAACAGTGCAACTGTTTCACTTTTTTTTTTCTTTGCTACTTGCTGTACCAGCCATTGTCTGTAATTAAGATCTACAATTCACAATGCAGACGTTTGCACTTCCTCTGGGTCTGAGCTATTTATAAGGCATTTCAGCTGTTCAGAGTTTCTTTTGAGTGTTAAACTATGTGTAAACAGGCTTCTTTAGTCTTCAGTTACACAAACATTTTGGAGTGGTTGTCATTTCTGCCTCTCTTACCACCCAAAATGACTTTGCATGTCAATGAAACCACAAATTAAAAAAGAATTACACTTGGGTTTTTTTTTAATGCAACAGAGACTTTGAAGAAATAGCTATATAAAAGCTAACTCATACATTGTTTTTGTAGCTGAGGGTCTCTTATGTGTATTATGGAGATCAGTTCTCTAAGCTCTGCAGTAAGGATGGTCAGGCAGAGGATAGGCAAAACCTTGATATGAAGAATCGTTTTCAAAGTTTGGTCAACTCAATGGAAATGTTTCTACTTTTCGGACTCCATGATTTGGAATCTTGATAAAGCAAATTGTATTGAGTCCAGTAGGTCTTGGAAGGTCCTCCCACAGGTGTTAGAAACTCCATCTCATGTTTGAGTAGTTTCAAGAAAGAATTTTCTTGTGGTGATGACAGTCAAGCTGGAGCAGGTTGCTTGTGGAGGCTCTGCAGCCTCCATCCTTGGAGGTTTTCAAGACCAGGCTAAATGAAGCTGTGAGCTACCTGATCTGAACTCATAATGCATCCTGCTTGGAGCAGGAGGCTGAGCTGGAGAACTCCAGGGGTCTCTTCTAAATGGAATGATCCTGGAATCCTCCCAGTGTCCAGATAGTGAAGATGTAATAGAAATATTTTAAAATTTAGAACTTGACCTGGCATCCTTAGTCAAAATTCCCCTGTGACTATATTGTGTGTAGTATCCTGTGCTCTAGTTCCTTGCTGTGTATTTGCTGGTTTGGTGATGGATACTCTGCATATAGAATTACAGCCTTGAGGTCTTCGTTCAAGATCCATCACATTAAACTTGTAAGGAGTGTTTACTGGGAGAAGTGTTACAACCAAACTGGGCTTGCATTTACGAAGTACTTTAGGATCCTTTGTGCTGGAAATGTGAAACAGTTTGGAATCCAAGTCATCGGTGGCTTTATGATAAATGGTGGCAGACATGAAGGGAAGCATTGCTTTTTAAGTAGTCACCTGCAGTGACAGCAGCCTCAGATAGTATGGAATACATGACATTACCTAGATGTATTTTTAGTATTTTTCAAGTACAAGAATTGAAAAAGTTGTTTGAAAATATGTCCAATTCTTGTGCTAAAGCTTGCGGTATGAAATGCTGTAATAACAGTTTCCTAGTGTAGCCCACTGCAGGGAAGCCACTGGCGTGGCCAAGTATCACATTGCAGAAGGCAGAGCGAGTTCTGAGTTCAGCCTAACAAGAGAGCACCCAAAACCGAGGCTGTTCTGGTAGCCTGATGGGGGTGAAGGTGGGGTGGGCTGCAGCGTCTCTGCTGCTGGGAGCGGGCAGGGGAGGGGAGGCAGCGAGGAGCGGGTTCGTGGTGCGGCGCGCACTGCAGCACTGCCCACTGGTGCATGCCGGATCACCCGCACGCAGAGATCACATGGCTCCTCCAAAAGTCAAACGATCAATTCGCCTCGTTTTGGCTCTGTACTTAATGCACAAACAGTGCGATCTGCAGGGCTGTAATTGCATTGTTAGGGCCAAGGAACAAGCCTGTGCCTTTTCAGCAGACAGCTGGCAGGGAAAGAGGCATGTTGTTAGGAAAGAGAGAGGCAAGGCAAATAAAATTACTGCTAACGCTCAGAGATCGGCAGGAGTCCTACTTGCCTAATCTTACCGGTGGGAGCAAGCGGCTGTTGTAATCCAATTATAGCAGCATAAGCAATTTGTTAGACACTCCGCATAATGTAACAATTTCCCAATAAACTCTGACTTGTAATAACGTCGGCAAGAGCCCACATAAATCTGCCCGAATGGTGGGGGCTGGAGTGTTCGGCTGGGGGCTTGTAATTTGTGCCATCAGCACGTTTTGTGGAGTGTGGTGTGGTGCAGTCTTTCAGTGCAGGAATTTTAAGAGGAAAAGCATGGCACGCCCCTCCAAGAGAACACCATTAGCAAGGGTCAAAGAGATACCAAACAAAGCTAGGAGGTGGCTTTTCTAGGAGGGAGGAAAAATCAAACCCCAGACGCAAGGCTCTAGCTGATGAGGATTTAAAAATATTAAAAAGCAGTAATGAAAATCGTAGCATTTTAAATTACATCAGAGGGAGGAGGGGGAACTAGAATTACATCTGGTTTGGAGGGGGAGGGAGGAGAATACCCTTCTTTATATTTAAGCCATTTAAATATTAAAAAAAAAGCTCAAGTCTTGAAAGGGATGATCTGTGCTTGCAAGACAGAGAAACCACAGATCCTGTCCCAAGCAATTCATAATCTGCAAAGGAAAAAATTAAACCTTTTCTACTATCCAGTTACTCTCCTGTTGTCTTTCTTGCAGCTCCTAGCTGGCTTCATGCATATTGGCACAGCATCTTGATGATGCGTCTGAGAGATAAAACGTAGGTCTAGAACCATTCACTTTGAGCCTACCCCAGTGAATTTAACTTTTTTGGCACAATGATGAATGTCCCCTCTGGTTCATGCAGATCTACACAAAGAACTAATCTAATTTAGATATTATTTAAAAGTAAAATCAGTCTGCTGTGCTCTGCCTGTCACTCTTTGAGCACATTGCCAGTTAGAGCATTGTAGACACCAGTTAAGGGTTTATGTTTAGCAAGATTTAAGGTATCATATTTCTGTTAATCCCAGTATTTAACATTTCCCTTTGCTAAGATGCAGATAGGCAGCAGGCAAAATAATGTAGATCCCTTTATATACAACATAGAGACAGTCAGAGGTCCAGAATTTTCAGCGTTTTCTAAACACTGCTGTGGTGTAAAAATGCCTGGCTTCATACTGCTAACAATACTTTATTCATTTCTTAGCTCTGGGATGCTGTGAGGCTTCAGTGTGGAGTGACATTTCTGATCTGTTCCCAAGTTGTGTCAGCATAATGCCTTTACATAGGGTAAAAAATAGTTCCCAGCCATACAAAACAGTTTCTCGTATTTGGACCTTCTGCTCTCAGTCCCTGTGTTTTGATGCTGGGCTGTGCAGGTTCTTTTGCTTAGCCAAAACAAAACCAACAGAAAACCAAACCCTATACTAAATCGCTGACCTTGTACCTACAGCTCATACAATCATGCCTGTACCACGTCTGCCTTTATGGTAGTACTGTATTTTGTGTGATTATGGGATGCATTTACATATTCACCTGCCATACTCGTCCTGAGATGATTTTTATTTAAACTGTAGAAGAGTAGCTGAGACCTGCACGCAGGCTGCCGTGCAGATAATGCTGCATATTTTGCCCTTCTTTATGTGGAAGTCAAGCTTCCATTGTTCTTAATCTTTGTTGTCTGCCAGCATATCAAAATAACAGGCTGAGACAGCGAGCATTTCCAAAAGTATCCTAATAAATATTTTCTTGCTGCATAAGTGCACCTTAAAAAGTGTGTTTAAAGAGGACAGGTATTATCTTAGTTTACCGAAGCTGAATCAATAAACTGCAGTGCTTCTAATAAAGCCACTCAGTGTCTGGGTTTAACTAATGGCTGATTTTCATGGCTCTGACAGTGAGCTGTGTGCGTTATTTTCTCCTGATATTGTAAAAATAATGAGAGCAAATTAGAACAATCAGTTTACCCCGATAGCTGCTGATTGGAGGTGATGGGCAATATGGCAGCGGGTAATCCATCTTCGGGCTCCTGTCACATTAACTTCAGCAGTGTGGAAAAGATCAGGCGGAGCGAGTGGGAATCCTGCCCAATCAGAAAGCTGAAATTAATGAGAAGAGCATTGTTCTGTGATCAACCTTTTAATTAGCAAGAGTGGAGATGGAGGGAGTGATGAAGCTGGCAGCACAGCTGCACAATGTTGGGCATGTTTTCGGTGAGGGGGAGGAAAAACATGGGTTTTAAATTACCCCTTCTGTGCTCCCTGTACACTGGCAGTGTGTCTTCATTCTAACCCCCTTAAAAGATCTTAATAAACAGCCACATCCAGGTTAATATTGCAAACATGGCTGTTACTAATGAGTAGTTTCGAAGTAGGTCGTTTCGGGGGTCATTTAGGAAAATGTTGATCACTGTTTACAAAAAAGAAAGAGAGAGAGAGAGAGAGAGATAGGGTTTGGTGTTAAAGTTTCACTGCATCAAGGAAAGAAGAGGAGGGAGATGGATAAAATTAGAGTAAGGGACTGCCTGTTTTAATACTCCTCTCCTTATTTAGTATATGTTTGAAATAAGATTCCTCAGCATATATTTGAAACAAGACTCCTCAGTTAAAAATACTATTTGTGCCATGTGGCTTTCAGCAGCAAAAAAAGAGGAGACATCAAATACTGGGTTGATTTCCTAGTGCTCCTTTTTGTTGGTTTTTTCCAATGTGTTTTTTTGGCCCAGTATTTTTTGTTTATTCACTTAACAACAAGAAATTATAATTAAAAATATTTGACTGCTGTAATTGCTAAGATTGACTTGATTTTTTTTCCTGGTGGTTTGCGAAAATCCTAGTTTTCTCAAGTACATTCTAAAAACAGACACTGGAGTTGATGGCTATCAGTTCTGAATACCAGTCTTAGGAAAATACTTATTTTTGTAAAGGGAGAAAAATAATGGTGGGGGGGGGAAGTGATATTATGGAGCAATTTCTGGAAAGAAAAATATGAAATGTTAGAAAATAGTATTAATGTTTGCAGTGGGATCGCAGCTACTTCTGATTACCATGGTTCCTGTTCTTCCTTCCTTGCTCTCTGTATTGTTGTTTTCAGGCAGCTCTTTTCTCCTTCCCCGTAATTCCCAAAGAAGTTGTAGTGGTAGAAGAGTGAGGTTCCCTCACTCCGTGCACAGCAGCTGTGCTGCTTTCGTTTCCTTTTTCCAGTCAGGACACAGGCTCTCTTTACTTTTAGGGATTCCACTTTCTGATGGTGAAAAGCAAATAAACTCCTGTCAGTTTTCAAGAGAAGGCAGAAGTCAGCACCCAGCAAGGCATGCAGGCTGTTTGTGTGTGCTGGGAGCTCACACCCACGGGCCACTTGGTGCTGCCTGCTTTAGGTGGGTAGCAGTGTGCTGGGGAGGAAAGCTGCTGGGGGTGAGGTTGGCTCCCCTGGGGTTTAGTTCCAGGCACATCTCACAGTCTTTGCTTACTGTAATATTTGGAATGTTCCTAGTTTTGTAAGAGCGATATAATCTTATTTCCTTCACCCCTCTTTAAAACACGAGGGCTTTGTATCAGTTTGGTGGTGTCCACATAGTTTTTGTGAGCCTGAAGACACTGCATCTCTATAAAGGAGTTAACGTAGTAAATCATAGACCTTTTGTACTATCTAACCAGTTGTATTTCTGATATAATAATGAGTGGGGCTTGCAGTTCTGCTTGTAAAGGTTGTCTTAATATTTTCATTTGTAAGAAACAGTTCCAATTTTTTATAACTTTGTCACTATTTAACCCTTTAAAGTAACATTTTATTTCAGCCTCCCACTCCCTGCAGCCTCAGGCAGAAATAAAATTTGGTGTGTGGGATGAACAGTATTCACTTAGCAAACAACTATTCAATATTTTATTTTATTCATATTGCTTGTTCTGTGTCCCAGGCTGTATTTATTGCATGCCTTTCAAGTTCTGGTCAGAATATGGAAATACAGACTTCCTCCTGGGGGTTTCCCCTGCACTTTCAGTTCTTCACAAACCTTAATTAATCCTTCCAGTGTTTCTTGGGGTGAGTATTGGACTCACAGCATCCCTTTTTTGCAGAGAAGTTCAAAAGTTATTTTAACAACTGAAATTTAGGGAGGAAATTGTTTATTTATAGTAAGCAACGAGATCTCACAGGAGGAATATTAGATTAGGAATTATGCCTCCAGATTTTGAGATACCTTTTGTCTTTGCCATATTCTGCTTTTCTGTCTCAGTTCTTTCATCTGTAAAAGGAAAATGTCGCGTAACATTTCCTCGTTAGACTTTTGGGAATCTAGAAACATGGTATCAGTTGAAGTATGTTTTGTATTTAAACACTATTTTTGTTTATATAGACCTAATGTTGATTTGGGCTCTGTTGTGGCATCTTCTTTCTCCTCAGGACAATGTACCCAAGTACATTTTTAAAGGGCTGTTTTAGACATGAATCTTGGGAAAGATGCACTTACCAATGGTTGCATTCAAATGGCAGTCAAATATGATCTTTGTGGGAGGCAAGAATAAGGTCTAAGAGAAAGTGGACAGTTACTAAGGCAAACATTCTTGTTATGGCATAAAACACCAAAAGCTCTCAAAGCCTTTTGTTCTCCTTTAATAAAACTCGAGACCCAGTAAATTATTCCACAGCTGCTTAAATCAGTTTGTCAGTTTTCGAAGAGATTCCCCTGTGGGCGGAAACCAAGTGGTAAATATTGCCCCAAAGTAATCATACTGCAGGAGAAGAACTGGAAGGATGCAATGTGTAGCAGAATCCACCTTAAGTATGGAGCTTACCACCGTGACTCTGTAATGGGATGTCCCAACATGGGGTATAATATCATAAATACAGTAAATATGCCACTTATGAATTAATAGGCAGCCTTGGGATTGTTAATGTTTACATATATGTTAAAATGAACATAGAGCCAATATTAATTCTTTTTTAACCCAATAAAATAATTTCATTCTAGCTCCTGGCTGGTTTTTGCAAGTGTGTGTTTTTATCAGTGTTGAATTTCTTGGCTGGGTCTATATCTTACTTAATCCAATTATCATTTCTTTCTTTGCTCTCTGAGGACTAGCAAACTATCTACTAGCTGTTGACAGAATATCAGCAACATTTTTTTTATTCCTCTCTTTTTTTTATTTTCTATAAAAACTGTATTAAACAGAGTTACAATTTTCAGACTCAATTTAGCCTGACTTTTGCATGTTGAAAAGTAATAGGAAATTTCATATGTCAAAAGGTTTTGTATGTTTTTTGTAACTGTATCAGTAATACTCTTCTTTATACTCTTTTAGATATAGTATTATTACTCTTCCACAGAAATCCTTTTCTCAATGCAGTAGTATTTATTATAGGTGAAACACTTGAAAATTTGAGATTCCAAATTTTCACTTTATTTTAACTGTCCCTTCTCATATAAGCAGTGTGAGTCAACATGTGATACATAATAATATTGTTTCTGGGGTAATGTAACATGGTATCTGTTCTATAACATGTAAGTAGGTTAAACTCCTTTTTTAAAAACTTTGTAACACAAGGATAACATTTATTTCAAGAGAACTAATTTTGTAAGTTTACTTATTAAGGTTTTTTTGTTAGCTAATAGTTACTTATAAACTGTTCCAGAGTGTAATTTGTCTTTAAAGAGATTTTAAAACCTTAACTGTACTAGTGAAATTAATGCGTATTTTAAAGTACTAGTTCCTGAAATATATCTTGTAGTTCACATGAAGGTGGGGTCAGAGAAATGTGAATTTATACACTGCACAGATAAGTTATCAGTTAGGAAATGAGAGGAGCACTGTTGAGTCTGCATTCTCATATGCTACAGTAATGCTTAAGAGAGTAAAGCAGTTCTCATAGGACAACCTGATGTCTCGCCCTCAGTTTACTTCCAAATATGTAATTCCTTTATTTCTGGGCACTTATTACCATAGTAACTTCTGTGGCTCAAGTACTGACAGGTGGAATCCCTTCTAATATGAAAAACCAGATCAACACGCTTCAAATCCTGTCCTCAGGTGGAGACACATTTTCTTTCAGTTTCCTGATACTGCACTAAAGAACTTTTCAACTTATGAAATGAGACCTCAAGTAACTCAACATAAATAGTTTTGTGGAGGTCAGACACTTGCCTCCATCTCCTCTCTCAAATTAAATCACTGTCAACTGGCAGGACAGGTTTTGATCCTGGTGGTCATAAGAGTTGGTTGGGCTTCATACTGGGATCCAACTGGCACCTGTCTGAGTTTTGCTTTTTGCAATCTCAGGAGTTTTCAGATAGCCACTGCAGTCTATACCCACATAACTGGTCAGTTAAAGGCACAAGATAGCAGCAATATTGAAATCAACCGTGTAACTTTTCTAATTGTGGAAACAATAGACAATTGGCCCTGGAGAAAATGGAGTTCATAGTTGTGTCTTGCTGCCCAGCAGATCTCAGCCTTGTCTCCCCAGTAAGTGACTTGAAGGCAGCTCCTGAATCAAAAGTGCCTCCATATCAGGGACTCTAAGATCACTTGCATTACTCACATCTGGATCTTCATCTGATGTCCAGACTTCACATGAATGGAGAATTTAAAAATTTGTCCCAGATCTGTGAGAGTTTACCTGGAGGTAATTGAAAAAAAATATTCTCTGTTCCCATGTAATACATTTGTTATAAATGCATCAGACACCATGAGGAATATCCTGTGAAACCAGTGACAAGCACAATGAATATGGCCTCAGGGCAATCTGAAGTTACCTGGGAGTTTCCTGGAGGCAAGATCAGTGGATAAAACCTCACCAGAATAAGTAGTGTTCCTGCATGTCATGTGCAACTCAGCAGTTCAGCACATGGTGGAAAAGTGTAGGTTGTACATTTCTTAAGTGTCAGACAGGCTCAAGCTCACTGAGCACATGCCAGACTGAAAATTGACAGCTCTTCCAGTCATCCAGGAGAGAGGAATGAAGCCCCAACTTTGTGTATTAACAAAGTGGAGTCCACAGTCCCATCGGTGTTCTCTACCCATTCAAAGTCAGCTTGCTTAGTTAACAATCAGCAAGTTTGCATCTGTGCCTTTTCAGGTATGCTCTGAGCTGTGAAGTGATGAATGCCTCTTGCAGAACAAGACATTACTGGCCTTGTTACACCAGAAGAGCTGCAAGGAGGATCCAGGGAACTGCAGGCACATCAGTCTGACCTCAGTGCTGGGGAAGGTCATGGAACAGATCATCTTCAGTACCATCATGGGGCACATATGGGACAAACAGGTGATCAGGCCCAGTCAGCAGGAGCTTATGAGAGGCAGGCCCTGCTTGTCCAGCCTGATCTGTGATAAGGGAAGGGCTGTGGATGTGTCTACCTAGACTTCAGTAAAGCCTTTGATGTCATGTCCTCCAACATTCTCCTGGAGAAACTGGCCAAGCCCAGAGAGTGGTGGTGAATGGAGTCAAATGCAGCTGGTCACCAGTAGCGCTCCTCAGGGCTCAGTATTTGGGCCAGTTCTGTTTAGTATCTTTATTGACAATATGGACAAGGGAATCAAGTGTACCTTCAGTAAATTTGCAGACATTTATTTGAGTGGAGTGTTGGTCTGCTTGAAGGTAGGAAGGCTCTGCAGAGGGATCTGGACAGCCTGGATCAATGCACCAAGGCCAACTGTGAGATTCAGAAAAGTGAAGTGCCAGGTCCTGCACTTGGATCACAACAGCCCCACACAGTGAGGCAGGCTGGAGCAGCATGTCTGAAAACTGCCCAGTGGAAAAGGACCTATGGGTACTGGTCAGCAGCAGCTGATTATGAGCCAGCAGTTGCCCAGGTGGCCAAGAAGGCCAGTGGTATCCTGGCTTGTATCAGAAGTAGTGTGGCCAGGAGGACCAGGACACCGATCATGCCACTGTGCTCAGCACTGGTGAGGCTGCACCTCAAATCCCATGTTCAGTTTTTACCTCTCACTACAAGAAGAATACTGAGGTGCTAGGGCGAGTCCAGAGAAGGGCAGTGGAGCTGATGAAGGGTCTGGAGCACAAATCCTGGAGTGGCTGAGGGAGCTGGGAGTGTTTAGCCTGGAGAAAAGGAGTCTCAGGGGCTTATTGCTCTCTACAACTGCCGGAGAGGAGGGTGTAGCAAAGTGAGAGTCAGCCTCTTCTCCAAGTAACAAGACAAAGGACAAGAGGAAATGGCCTCAAGTTGTTGGGGAAGGTCTAGATTGGCTATTATGAAAACTTTTTTCACTGAAAGGTTTTTGGAGCATTGGAACAAGCTGCCCAGGGAAGCTGAGTCACAGACCTGGAGGTATTTAAAAGGCTTGTATATGTGGCACTCAGTTTAGTGGTGGGCTTGGCAATATTAACAGACTTGATGATCTTGGTGGTATTTTCCAACCTCCATGATTCCACCTTTTGGGACATTGCAGGTCACTGATTCCAGCCTCTTGTCTTGTAGATACTGCTTTGTCCCTGTAGTGAACTTACGAAGTTTCATTTTACAATCAGTTAAGGTTTGGTCTGCAGTCTTTTTTTCCACTGTTTCCATCAGAAGATTTTTCCAGAACCTAGTTGTTCTAATGACTGGAAATCCCTGGCTAGAGTTTCCAAGCTAGCTTATTCATGGAGAGATTGTACTACTGGTTCTTTGTTTCTTCCTTTTGTTTTAGTAGTTCTTGTCCTGGTTTTGATGCTTATCCAGATATAGTTTTGGAGAGCTGTCATACCCACTTTGTTTTATTAGGACAAATTGAATAGTCCTTAGGGAGTGGTGTGATTTAAGAACTGGAAGAGAAAAGATGTTTGAGCATTTGTGGTTGAGGACTTAGTTTTATAGGAAGAATTTGTTTATGTTTACTTTTCTGATCACTCTCTCTTAGGCAAAAGTTGTTACATTATTGCCCTGAACTGTACTTCAGGTATTGACAGTCTTACATACATATAAAGATTTAATCCTTCTGGCTGATGCAGTGACACAGCCTGCATCCTTCTAAAAGGAAGAGAGATCTTGGACAAATCACTGCATCCTCCAACTTGTTATTGTCAGGTATCATGGTCTCTTGATTTTCCTGGAATATTGTTCTGCCCTATGCAGTACTCAGCAAATACTACTGCTTGACTGGAATACAGAACCACCAGTAGTCAGTGCCACTAATTGGCAGATTTTAAAATTTATCGTTTTCTCGGAGGGAACTCGTAATGGGAAATAACTCACGTTGTGCAGTAAAAGCAACTGTTCCATATTTCCCTTCATGTATATTTAACACAACGTGTAATTTACAAAAATAGATTTGAATTAGTCTGCCTGTGGAAGCTCATACCTAAGATAACTTCAGCAAGGCAGGCAGTCCCTTGTTGCTTGTAACCGATGGCTTAGTTGAGGCTGCAGCTTGGAGGGAGACAGCAGTAGTCACTGTATACATTGCTGAACCTTACTGTAGAGGAAAATTAAAAATGAGCAGCACAGCAGTTGCACTCACAGTCCTGAAAATAGTATTCTGAGTGGCTGCAATTACTTGTTTTACTGTAATAATGAATCTTGACAGGCAAGTAGTCCTTACCTGTTCAACTCATGTAACCAGGCTGTTTGGGTCTTGTGGCCAACAGGCAAACTTGCCTTCATGATGCCCTGAATTTGTGAAATAGAATAGGTCTATCCTAAATGCGTGTGCACAGATTCACATTTAACTGTCTTCTCATAACATTAAAGTCTGAAAAACTCCTGTTGCTTCTCAATACACAATGAAACCTTTGTAATGGTGACGACAAACTGAGAATTCAGTTAAAAACCAACTAAAATATTTCAGCATTGTTTTTTCAGATCTCACTTCTCTCACTTTAAACAACTGCTTTTGTGTTTAGACTAACATTCATTTAGAAGAAAATAAAAGTGAAAAACACTTAACAACCATACTACAAAAAATTAGATGGTTAATTAAGTAAGACTTGTAATTTCTCAGCAAAGAAAGCTCCCTCTCTGACAAGTAAGCCTTCCTTATAGGTCTTTGATTGTAGGTAATAAAAATGTTCTTAATTAATGCCAATTATGTGCATTTGTTGTTTTCTTTCAAGTCACTGTATTTTACAAATTTGTGTGAACTACGGAGCTGAATCAGGTTGTTCTTCTGTCATGTTGATTTAGATCTGTCAGCTCTATTCTGGATCATAATTTGTAATCCCAGATAGTTCTGAAGTGGGTTGTAGTGGGAGTATTTCAAGGTTTGATTTAGAAGACTGTAGATGATTAGACTTTGCAGGCAGTTAATTAATTGTAAATCCTGAGTTTTGAAACTGGTTCAGGTCATAAGTGGAGATATGTTTGGAATTTAATAATTTGTGGAGAATATCAGCTGAAGTTCCTAGAGAACACATGCATCATTAAAAAAATCAACAGTTTTTGAAAATTTTTAAATAGTTAGATAGATGTAATTGAAAGTCAGTATTGGATGTCTGAACAGATGAATACTGCTTGCTCTCAACTTGTAAAGCCAGAGGGCAGGTATAGCTGCAGTACTCTTGAAGAACGTGGTCTTTAGTGGCTGCAGAAGACGAATAGCAAAGGCTTGTGACCCTAGAGTTGGAAAGTCTTACTAAAAAATAATTCTCTATACAGCATCTTTTAAAAATAATTCCAGATTTTGCTTATGATAAATTAAATACATCAACATCAGACAGTTGTAGCTATCCAAAAGCCTGTCAAGTGTATATGAACTTTGATAGTGAAGTTAGAAATACAGAGTCACTTAAGCTGGAAAAGACTTCAGGAGGTCCAGCTTTCTGCTCACAGCAGAGTCAATATTGAATTCATTAGTCCCATGTAAGCTCCACTGCCAGGTGCCTGCTTCTCCTGGGTTTTACATCTACAGAACATTTACCTACAATTTGAGGTCTCAGACTGCACCAAGAAATGAAACCAGCACGTGCTTTGCGTAAGAAGGGCTACATTTTGCCCTAGCCATTGCCTGCCTTTATCTCCTAAGATAGTTCCAAGGACCACATCAAGTTATGTAGTCTTGAGGTAACAAAGACACAAAAACAGCTGCAAGCTGTTTTCCTAAAAGGAAGGGAGTTATATTGCTGCTAATGTACAAAAGTGGTCACAGATCTCAAAAGTTCCAGTGCTTGGTCATGTATGTGGGGGGAACTGCTGCTGCTGTCTTCCTGCAGTGTGGTCAGCACCACCTTCTACCTGTCTCATTCAGACCTAAGCCACAGTCTGTGGAGGTGGAGGGAGAACAGATGGGTTGTGTTGTCTGCCCAGGAGACACCCAGCTGAAGATCACCAGCCCAACCAACAGATCTGCAACTGCAGAGATCCTGCTTTCACTTGAGATGTCCTTTCACTGCTGCTGGACAGGTCAGATGTCATGCTATAATCCTCTCCTGCCACATGCAAGAGATGTGGGGAGAGAGAAGTTGTTGCCAGTGCTTTTCTACAAGTCCTCTTAAGGGGATAAAAGGAACGGGCTTGGATGCCATCTGTACTGCAGAAGGAAGGTCTGTGTGTCAGGATTTGGGTGCAGCAGCAGGACTGTGTACAGAGTTCGGGCCCAAAATGGCAAGGACAGCTGTCAGATGGGACTGAGGGACCTCAGCAGGCGATGTTGGGAAGTTTTGGTCAGGTGCTTCTGTCATCTACTCGGGTCTAGTTACTTCTAGTCTTTCTTATTGGACTTGTCAGAGACATAAAAATGTAGCTGTGGATAGCCTAGCCTAGTACATCCTACTGTATTTCCTCATCTCTGTCACATACAAATATTAAAATCACAAACTTCTAAACCCAGGCGGTGTTCTGAAGTCCCCCGGTGGTTACACGTCAGAATTGCTGTGATGAGTAAAGAAACTTCCTAAAGCATATCCTCCCTAGGGCACTTACCTTCGGGATGTGAGTTGTTGCTATGTCTGTATTGATTTTGGAGTGGTGTCTGGGTGTGTCAGTTTGAGAAAACTCAAGGTGAATTTTTTTTCATAACACACTCGACTTTTGGTTCTACTTTAGAAGGCTGTGGAAAAATTAGTACTGCTGCATTTTTTCCAGCTGGTGAAGTGAGACCATGCCTTTGCTAATGAGGCTGTTTTGTTTCGTTTTTACATGACAGATTTGTTTGCTGACACTTGAGAGGAAGTTTATACTTGTGTGGTGTGGTGTCACTTTGTGACATTGCCCTCAAGGAGCACCTTTGATGCAGAGGCTTCATTCCCAGCTTTAAACTGTTCTTTGTGTGAAGTGTGTTGGGACACATCTGTTTAACTGATAGACTTGTGAAATGGAGTGACTTGCCTATGTCAGCACAGGAAGGGAGTGGGAGAGTTAGGAGTAAAACTCGAAAGGCTTGGCTCCCATTTCCCTTTCTCATTTTTACATTTGTACTGCCAGCTTTCAGTTTATCAAGAATTAATAAGTAATAACCCATGATTGAAAAGGCCTGACACTCTTTTTGTCATGAGATGTTTCTCTGTCTTCAGCATTGTGCAGAACTCAGCAGTGTTGCATCTTTTTAGTTTTACTTAAGCAGCATTACTCAATATTTAATGTGAAATTAAAACACGTAATTCACAACTGCAGTCAGCTGCATTGGGATGTTTATCAGCCAAAAGGGGGGTGAGGTAGCAAGACTTTTTTATGCTATGAAAATTAAAAATTTCCAAGAACTTTTTTGTTTAGTTTCTTGCTACATTTCACATTGTACACACAGCTGACATGATAATCCTTCAGCTTGTCTTAAATTACATTTTAAAATTGAGATCAGTTAATTACAGCAATCTGTGTATTTTTAATCAGTTATAGAGGAAATTTCTTATAACAGTTGTTTCTCTTGAATTTCAGATAAACTAGTGGATGTGTTCTTGATTATGCATGTGACAAAAAAAGTAAAAATTACAAACAACACGACCCAAGGCTTTGAGTGAGATCGGATAGTCATAGCTCAGCATCTATGGCTCTTCTGTTTGGAGAGTGCTAGAGGGAGCTCTAACCCCTCGATCGAGGAACAGGCTGTCAGTGGTGCATCTCAGAGTTTGGGCTGTGGTAGGAAACGTTGACTTTTTTTGACATTTTAATTTTATTTTGTAGCAGGAGGTTGCATATGGTTTTTCCAGGCATGAGCCCAAATTGCTTTTCCTAGATGAGAAGATGCAAATAGTATGTTTGTGAATGTACTATTATTAGATTTAACACACGCTGTTGTGAGCTACCTGAAAATACAGAAAACAAGTGAGAGGTATCGCAGGGATGTTTAGCAAATAGTGAGTGCTAAAGTCTAATAGTTTTTTCCTTTCACAAAGGAGAAAAATTCTCACCATAGAAGACCTAATGGTATTTAAAAGAGAATACATTTTAAACTGTTAGAAGTAGAAGCTACTTTACTCAGCATGTAATAGGTTCTTAGATGTTTAGCCAATTATTATAGTAGAAGTTATAGAAAGCATTGGTGGTTGTTAGATAAATTTGCAAATGGGATGCATCAGTGCATGAGGATGGGAAAGATTTCTCACATCATATGCTCCATACTGATAACATTCTTGATATGACAGGAAAGTAATTATCAGAAATGGGATGACAAAAAGAACAGAAAACTTGTTTTATATTTGTAGAAAGGGGAATGTAGGTGAACTGATGCTATTTTCATTTTTATTAACAAACTCATTAAAAAGACTAGCAGAATCATGGCTTTGAGTGAAGGAACATTATGTGGAAAATACATTATGTTGAAGGACCAAGTGAGGCTAGCAGTTCTGTTTTCCTACAATTTACTGGGGGATTTATACTGTTTGTGTGCTACACTCAAACGTGTCCACTTTGGTTGAGTCTACTATTGGAGAAGAATAATGGAGAGCTCCCTCCCTCCTTTAGATTGAGGTATTTTCCTGAAAGATTATTGGCAGCTAAACGCTGAGCCAAGGAGGGATCCCTAGTGGAACAGTCTGTGACTTGGGCTTCTTAGTTATGCAATTTAAGTGTCAGCTGATAGGGATCAAGTCTGCTCAGCTGTGGAGCTGCATATGCCTTCCTGAAGTGCTGGTATGGTTAGACCTGGTCATTTGCTGTAGCAGAGGGTACTGGTTTCTGCCTTTCTTCCGTCATGTCCTTTCACATATCAGCAGCAATTGGCCTAAACCAACTTAAAGCAATTAAGATACAGAAGATACAGAATTCATTGTCCTTAGTATGTATTTTTGGAGTTGGTTCCTCAGGTCATGAGTCTCTTGACAGGTACCAATGAAAGAATGGACCAGTACAATCTTAAGGTATATAAGTCAAAGAAACCTTCAAGGTAGGATGGACCTCTGGAGGTCTGCAGTTCAGCTGCCTGTTCAGAGGAGGGTTACTTCACAACCAGTTCATTTTGCTTGGAACTTTGTCCACTCATATTTTGAATGTCTTCCTTTTAATGTCCAGAGCTTTGCTTGCTGCAGCCTGTTGCTGTTGCCCCTCTTCTTGTTGCTACACACTTCCGAAAAGATTCTGTCTCTCTTTCATCTGAACCTTTAGGTAGAGGAAGGCTGGTTGCTCCCAGTCTTCTCCAGGTGAAACACATCCATCTTCCTTAGCAATCCTAGGGGTCCTCCATGGGAATCACCCCGGTTTGCCAGGAAGATAATGTTTGACTGAAGGTTTAGCAGAACAGCTCATCTTGAGAAGACAATGCTCCTTAGTGAAGGAGGGTTGTTGGATGACCTTGTAGGGGTTATAGGAGGCTACAAGTCAAAATCTCAAGATTTTGGCTGCAGACCACTGACCTTATTTAGCGTTAAAGTTAAATAAGCTTTAACTTAGCACTGTACAAGAATATGTAATATATTTATTTGTCCTCTTAGAGCTGCCTCTGCGGTGGCTGCTAACAGCAGTAGTATTGGTATCAGCCAGTGTGAGTTGCTGACATGTCCTCTTCTAGATCTGGCTATACTGGTGGAGAAGAATACCATGCAGCCTTCACCTGGCTGCTGCAGGTTGCTGCCCTCCAGGATCTGTCAGCAAAACTGCAAACCTGCTCTCAGTGAAGATGAGGTGTTTTAGCATAGACAGTTTAAATAGCAGGTCTCTGCTAACAAGCTTATTTTGACTGAAATAGGTTAGGGAGTGCTCTTGTAGCCAACTCCTCCAGCAGATCCAAGGAGTACATTTGCAATGGGAGCAGGGTACATACATGAATCTTGTGCTTCTTCAGAATGCTGCTGGGTTTTCAGTTGTTACATCTCTCCAGTATGCCTGGAAATATGTAGTACTCCTGTAGCTGGGAAATCTTATATGATACCCAGCAGACCTCAGTTCTGAATCTCTCACATTGCCTTGGCCGAGTAGTTTGGTGTGCGTGTGCCCTCTTCATTGCTGGTAACAAAATGCATCTCAAAGGAAAAAGCTTATGGAAAATACTACTGAGTAAGCTATCTTGGAGAGCTTGTGTTTCTTGGTGCTAAAAGCTGTACATAGGCAGAACCAAGTGATTTGAAAATCTCAGTAGTGTTATTGAGAGCAGACAACAGGTTTATACGATCATTCTCTCTCTCTTTGTGTTGTTCACGGTGGTATCAGTCTTCACTGTTACTTCAGCCATGTGTTGAATACTTGAGTCCATCTACTTGTTCCTGGCTGCCTTTCTTTCTCAGTTAAGGGAGCACTTGGAACAAGAAGGAAATCAACAGTAACACCCATCAAGAGTAACTTCACTCAGGCAGTAGATCATGCTTGGGTGTTTTAGAAACAGAAGCAACTGTTCCAGAAAACTATGAAACTGCTGCTTAGAGCATTGTTTACTTATGCCTCTCCCTGGCCTAAATGAGCGCTTTGCTGCTACTGGCCATTACCTGATGACTTTAGTAGACTGGTTCTCCAAGTCATAATGTGCATATTCCTTCCCTCCATTAACAGTAATAGCACGTAATTGTCCCAGCAGTTCAACTCTGGTTCTGGCCATGCCAAGGAAGAAAGCGTTTCCTTTTGTGGTTTCCGCTGGAAGAGATTTGTTGTTACTGGAGTGTCTGCTTTGAAATTTGTGTATGATCACTTTACAGGTAGTAAAAGGTGTGCTCTGAAATCTATCTCTTTAAGGGTGATGGTGCCTGCCCTCCCCCCGTATGTCTAGATATGCATTTGGTCAGGGATCGTAGTTTGGGAAAGTAGCATATGCCAGTGCTGTGCTGATGCAAGCAGATTTCTCATCAGTGCTTGTTATTTGCAAAGACAACTTGGAGATGAGGAGGAGGAGAGGGACTCCCAATTCACATTCATTGCTGGCATCAGAGAAATTTTATTTTGGAGGTTTTTGTCAACACTTAAAATCTAGGTGGGAGACCTATATCAAAGGAAAGTTTACAGTAAGAGCTATGAGATTCCAGACAATTAAACTTTATTAACCTGTCTGAAACATTAAGTATTAGCTTAAAATAATAGTTTTTTAATCTCCTCTCCCTGTTGCTGTTTACTGTGTAGCAGTGTGGGAGGGGAGCATCTTGTCCGGCAAGGTATTACTGCTGCTCTTTGTATAGCCTATGTGCAAGTGCCCGTGGCCCAGTCCTGTCTCCCAGTCCTTAGAGAGACTCCCCATGTTACTTCTCTGGTGTCTGCAGCTTTTCCTGGCCCTGAGCAAAATCAGCTTTTTCCCTTTCTTCTACATCGGAGGTAATATCCTTAGCCAGGTGCCCTCCAGGCTGACACCATATCATAGGTGCTTAGATGGTACCTCTGAAACTATTGTCCTCCCTGGATTTCAGAAAGTGAAGCAGGTTGGGCTGCTGTGTCCAGCGTAATTCCAGTGATCTTTCATCTAGATGTATCCTTTCTTACAAAGCTTTTCTGCAGTGTGATTAGAAACCAGATGTGGACAAGCAGCCTAAAGCTCCAGAGAAGCAAAATTGCTAGTTCCTTGGGTGCTGTTAATTTCAGTATGTGTGTTTTGATTTTTCTCTTGAAAATAAACAGTAGAGATGCTGTGGTTTCTTTCATGGTGCTTTCTTTTTGACTCTCAGATGTGATTGATGATCATCTACTTCTGGGTTATGTTCGTTTTTCAGAATGTTTCAGTGAGCTTTGCAGCGTGGAAAGTAATTCAGTACTGAGCGAGTAAGTCCATATATGAGCTAAACCCATGGTTAACCTCACAGAGGCTGTTATGTGAGATGGAGGCAGGCAGAAATGGGTAGATTCTAAACTGAGCTTTTAAAATAAAAGTAAATGGAGTGAGTTGTTTAATGACCTAGCATTGTAGCCTTGCTGTCAACTCAAACACTGGAAAAGCAGGTTCATCCTACAAAGGAGAAAAATGAGGAGCTGGCTGCCCTACTCATGTCTCTCAGGTACTATGGCTCATGAGATTGTGTTTTTTATGGTGAGACAACCCCCTCACTATCCCCCAATTCTCAAAGCAAAGGAGTTCTTTTATAGGATGAATATAGGATTTATATAGTGAGGAGCTGCAAGGAACTTCTTCCCTCTTCGCTTAGCCTTGGCAGTCTGGGAGCGAGTTCTGCAGCATCTGGTAATTGCAAGCCTAAAAAAGAAGAAGGCAGCCATAGAAATTGAACCTGTATCCTCCTAATTATGGTGTTACTGCCTTTAGGCCATGCAAAAAACACCCTTTGAACTGGATTCTCAAATAACTGTCTCTGCCTTTAGCATGGCGGGCTGGCGCACCTCAGCTCTGTTTCACCATTTTTGTTACATTGCTGTGGTTACGTTGTTGTGGCACTGAGTGCTGCCTCATGGTCAGCAGTAGGGAGCAATTCCATGGCCACACTAGTAACTTTGGGAAAGCCAGCTGGGCTGAGGTTGTCTGGCTGAGAGCACCTTTTCAGGCATCAACCAAATCATCTCATGGCCATGCTGGTACTTTTTAATCCCTCTGTTTTTCCCACATGCTTCTAACTTTATGCATATTTCCTCAGCTTTTGCTGCTGGTGAAAATAGTTTCATGTTTGGATTCACAGTTATAGGTATTTTTAATGGTCAATCTTGAAGAATATTCGGGATATAGAGACAAACATAGCTTTACTTTCATTGTGAAGTCCCTGTCTTTCCCACCTTCCTTGGCCCCTGGACATACACCTCCGTGGTTCCTTTCTTTGTCATTCCATTGCTTGGGTTTTTTCCCCCAGTGTCTTTTATCTTGTGAGTAAAGTTTGAACAGTACGCAGAAAGTTAACTGCCTGGAGTCTTTTAAATATAAGTAACACGCACCCAGTAATAAGCTGTCGGTTGTTTTTTTGCTGCCTGCAAAGAAACATAAACACAGCGCTCATTTCTGGCAGGTTTTTACTGTCAGAGTTTCTCCTATTATATTTATCTTACAATTTGCCAGGGGGTGAAGTTATTAAGTTTTAGCAGCAGCCATCGATCAAGTTCACAAGTTAACACGATAAAGGCTCTGTGCCGCTCCGATCCGGGAAAATGATGATCCTCACTCGGTAATTAACTAAATGAGAAAGTTAAATCTTACTTGAGAGCTGGGAGAGATGAAAGAGAGGTGTTTGTCAGTTTCTCAGTGGAAATTAGAAGCAGTTTTCTGCAATTCCCTAAGCTGCTGCTCTGTCATATTTTACATAAGCACTGGGAAAACGTCTTGTAATTAGTGCTGTCATGGAGGATTTTTTTTGCTGAAGGATGTTGGAATAATTCATTAGATTATCAAGAAAGGCTTGTGTCCTGAAATGATTAGCACAGTGAAATTTAAACCATTAACGATAACAAGTTTAGAGCTTGCTGCAGTGCAGAGGCACCCGGGGTATGTCTGTGCCTATTTCAATCATTTCTTATAATTAAACATTATGTCCTCTTTTTTCCTCCCCTTCACTAAGACCCATCCAAAATTTCTGTTAAGGTGGCTCTGTCTAGATCAGTGACTTAACCACAACGGGTGGTGCAAGCAGTTGGAGGTGAAATGCTGCAGTTGCAGAGAAGCAGTAAAGGACATTTGTCTGTATCAGAGCCTATAGCCCCAGTGAGTCCAGGAAGGAGAGAAGAAGCCCAGTATGACCTGTTGGTACTGGAACATGGAAGAGAAGACCTTTCCTTTTATCTAGGGAGAAACTGAAATTTGCAGTGGTGGTCTAAGCTCCTGGTATTTTCAGAGTGTCAGTGTGAAGATGTCTTGAAGGTTCAGAAGGTCCCAAACCCTGCTGGGATCATTTAAGCCATTTTTATTATTCTAGGAGATAGTTTCTGTTTGACTTGAAGAGATGTCTTCTTGCATTGAGAAACACAAAACCTGAATTCATCTACCCTGTGAAAGGTGCCTGAACAAAGTCCTCCGCAATGACTAGAGGATGTAATTAAAACAAACAAACAAACAAAAAAACCCTATATTAAAGTTATGACCGCTCACAGTGGTGGGTAAACACTATTGCTGTGCTACAATCAGGTAAGTTGCTTGGTTTTGGTTTTTTTCCTGTGCTTTAGGATGCTCCTTGGTCCACTGTACTGAACAAAACCAAAAGTAACCTTGGCTGTCATATATGGGTTACAGCTGTGATTTACCATAGCTGGTTTGTTTTATATGCAAAGCAGTAGATTTATCCAATCTTTATTTATCTGTGTTGAAATATTGCACCTTCCTACAGTTGCAAGCCATTATTTAGACTAAAGTCCTTTCATATATTAGTCCTCTTCTACTTCACTGGGCATACAAATGTGCTTTGTGTTAAATGTAGCCATTTGGAGAAATGGTCTTGTAATTACGAGCTGCAGTGGAGCATAGTACGTAGATCCCTGAGCTAGTACCAACCTGAGGCACTCAATCCCCTGGGTTTCCTGGCACAGCTTATGTATGAGCTCAGGCTCAGCATTGTCAGAGGACACCTCTGCCATTCCTGCAGACGAGTCATGGTGCCCAGAGCCAGCTGGGGCACCCCTCAGCCCTCACATACAGGGCTTTGTGAAAAGGGAGTCGGTAAAGCTTCATCTGTTCCAACTTAGTAGCTTGCTCTGTTATACCCAAATTTCCTCCCAGATGATGAACCACCAGTGCTTCTTCTCTGCCATTTCTGGAAGTGCAGCTTATAAAAAATGTGATTGTATACAGTGCATTTGGATGGATATTTACCCTAGCAGTGTGGATGGCAAGTGGGACAGGTTTTTCTTTTTCAGATGAGGCCTGATTATTGTATTAAGAGAGGGAAGAGGCTGTAGATTATTCGATAATACAGATGCTTGATGTTGTTTTGTTGATGCTTTTTTTTTTTGTAATAGGCCTTTTTCACTGAACTGCCAGTGGATTTTCAGGAATCTTCAAATTCTGGAACTTTTGTTCTGAACTGTAGTCTGAGTGATTTGAGAATCCTGTCAGTTTACCTTTCTCTACTCAGCAGAACTGGTGTGTTTATAGCATGTCCTGTCCTCTTGGTTCCCTGCTTGCACAAACTGTAGGACCTGCTGGGCTTATGCTCACTCCTTCTGGTGGGAAACCAGAGCAGGCAAGGATGCAAACCAGGTCTCAAGCTGGCATTAAAAGAATGCAGATGAAGTATGAACCTAAAAAATATGGTATTCTCTTCCCCTAATTTGGACATAAACTGTAATATGCTTTTCTTAGCAGAACCATTTTATAAATCTGGACTTCCATTTCCAGAGCTGTTAAAAGTACTGGTCAATGGATTCTCTAAGTTTACTCATTATTTCTATCCTGTGTTCTGGGAGAATGAATTGTTTTGTCCCATCTAAGCCATCTATTTGTATACACATAAGCCATGACTAGTATTTGCAGATGTTGCAATTTCTGTTTGATACCACAAACCAATGTTTTAGAAGTAACTGGGGAGTTGAGGGCTGCTGGGAGAAAGGTGTTCAGAAGGCAAGGAAAGGCCAGAACGTGGTGCCACTCTATGAAAGGAGCTGCACCTTTGGGTCCTTTGCAAATCAGCTGTGTACTCTGCTCAGGCTCAGCATATTGGGCAGACCTCACAGTCTGTGAAATGCAAAGACAGATGCATAGGTTTTTAAAAAAAATGCTTTGTAGAGACTACCTGTTTTGTAAGATGCACAGCAAACAAAATGAGAAATTAAATGAGATCAAGCCTGTAGATTACAACATCTCCCCACTGTCTTAATCCAGCATTTTTACTGGGATGCATGTTTTGCAGGCAGTTTAACTGCAGCAAAAATTACCAGAATCCCTTAACACAGGTGTTCAGTCCACTCCACTGGTGATCATCTTTTGCCAGGCCCTTAAGTACATTGGACTTTGATAAAAAAAGTCCAGTCTTTCACAAACAGGACTTGATGCTCACAGTCTCTTTACTGATCTCTCTTGGCCTAAGAGAGAGTTTTTCTTTCCTGCTGCCCAGTACTGGCTCTGTGACTTGCTTGCAGTCAGTGCTGTCCATGTGAGGATTAAATGGAATCATAACTTGCTGTCCTTGTATGATCTTGCTGAACACAGCCACACACAGCCACAGCCACACATTCACAGGGAGGAATGGGGGTGAACTTGAAAATGTTGAGCACTGATGGTGTGATCACCATGTTCTGTGTTCTCAAAGAAACTGAAGTCAAACTGTAATTCAGAAATAGAAAAGGCTGCTTGTTAAAAATCACAGCTATTTACTGTCTTTTTCTACCAAAGGAAGGTCCAGCACTCCAGAAATGTTGAAAAGAGTATTTAGGTGCATTATCACTAAGAAAATGAAATGTATTTGGTGATCAGTTAAGTAGATTTTGAAATTACAAGATTTTAGTGTTCCAAAGTCAGGATTCCTGTTGGGATAGGGAGGTATCGAAGTTCAGGAGTTATTTACTCCCGAGAAATGAGAAACTTCTGCATTCCAAATCTACTACTGGTAACTAAATTTTAAGGTCTCTAAATAGCCGGCTGTTTTGGCCCTTGCTGAAAAGAAGGTTTTTCGTTGTTTTTCCTTTTCCTGTAAAATTGATTAATCCTTGCTTTTCTTTTAGTTCATTAGATATCTTTGCAGAGAGATTTAGGGACTCATTTTTTTCTCTTAAATTTAATAAGGTCCCCTGGCACAGTTGATGCTTGGAATTATCATCAAAACAAAAATATGTCATCGCTACCTCAGTGTTTTATATGTTCTTATATCTGTAACTTATTTTTAATTATTTGATAATTAATGAAGAACTTCTGCATGTATTTTTACAATAAAAATGATGTAATAGTATTGACTGTTATTATAGTGCTGTCTGGTGTTAAACTGTTGGAATGAGAGAAAATCACGTGTTTTCAGCAGGAAATAGAAACTATTTGACCAGCATAAGAAAAAGTAATTTCCCAGCAAACAGTTAATCTTACTTAGACAAAGGATACTCTTGCAATGCAAAATGTGCACTTTTCTTCCAGTTAGATCATTTAGAAAGCAGAATTTATATCTTACTATCAAGTAGTAAATTTAAATGTCAGTGTTCTTTTTTGTCCCTGAAACTCTTCTTTGGGCTGACTCCTTCTGACAAGATATTAACAGTGCTCAGAAAGTTGGAAATATTTTATTCTGTGAAAGAACTATTTACCAAATGTCAGGGTGTATTTTAGCTGGCTTTGCTCTCGAGGTATAAATCAATTTTTTTCATCCATTTCATGCATTCCCTCTGAATTTTAGCAGCAATCCATTCTTTAGAAGAAAAAATAAAAAGAGTACAAATGCAGTTTGCTAGTGGTGCATTCAAGTAACTGCTATTCCTAACTGTGCATTAGGAATCCAAGTGCATTTTACTGTCTACACGTTAAATAAAGTTGTGTTTCTGTGAAGCTGCTGCTGAAGGTTTCTCATCTGACGGAGTCCTTTGTGTGCAGCGCTGGCACGAGGCAGGGCATTGTCCTGCAGGCTGCGCTGGGCTGACGGCTCCGCGGGCTCAGACAGCTTCCACGTGTCCGAGGGCTTTTTGCCTCCTGTTCTCTGCCCCCTAAAAGACATTGTACAACTGCTCCTGTTTCTTCTCATGTGTGTTATTTGGGTTGTTCCTCTCCTTCCTGTTCACAGACAAAACTTGCCAATGGCACTTCCAGTATGATTGTGCCCAAGCAGAGAAAACTGTCTGCCAGCTATGAGAAGGAGAAGGAGCTCTGCGTCAAGTACTTTGAACAGTGGTCCGAGTCTGACCAGGTGGAGTTTGTGGAGCACCTCATCTCCCAGATGTGTCACTACCAGCACGGACACATAAACTCATACCTCAAACCCATGTTACAGCGGGACTTCATCACTGCGCTGCCAGGTATTTCTGCAGGCAGAGGGAGCTTGCTCCCTGTCTTTCAAAAAACTATTCTGTTCTGCCCTACCCTGCTGGAGAGGTCTCTTGTGGGGTCAGTTTGCATAACAGATAATAGCTTTTGAATGAAAAGCTCTCTACCAGTATGAAATGTCGTAATATTTTAATTTGTGTTCCTACTCTATGTCAAGGCATGATCTAACACTGTCATGGTTTGTCCTAGGAGTAAATGATAGCTAATCTGTGTATTGTAGGTGTAATTATCCCAAGCCACAGGGCAGGTAGTTGTGCTCTTAATGCCCACAACGATGCATGGAAACAAAAATTTTTAAAATTAAAACTACTACTCTTTCTGGTTGCTCAGCTGAGGTTTTCCCTTTACTTATTTAGATATTTGTCTCTCTTTCTTACTGAAATAACTTCCTGAAGCCATTGCTTTGATTATGTGTTTATTGCTAATAGAAAATGGAGGGCATAAGAGCAAAAGATGGAAGTGTTCTGTTTTCTGTTTCAGAACCGAACAGAAATTCCTGACTCTTTTGCTCATATTTTTTCAGACCATTAGATCATACCTCTGTAGATGGATAAATAGATACATAGTTAATAGATTAGCATTCCCATGCTTTAGGTCCTTAGTTTGAGAGGGATCTGAGCAAGAAGTGGTACAGATGTTTTCTCTAAACAACCAGTTGAAGAGAGGTGTTTCTTGCCAAAAGCTTATTCTGTGAATGCCTTTGGAGAAGTGCTGAACTTTTGGCAATTTGGTCAATCCAGTCATTTGATCATTCTTCAGAAGGGAGTTTTCAACATGAAATATAAATTCTAGCCTTAAAAGATGGAAGAAAGTATGTTTAACTGTGAATTGTGTAAAGCATAAAGGCACTGCAGGAGTTTTGCTAGGAAGTTAAATAGGTAGACTCATTGGATTTTAAGCTCATTGTGCCCAGTAATCAAATGGCTGTTGTAGCATTAAAAAAAAATCTTAGTTATGCTAAGTACCTGCTTTATGTTAGTTTTTAGTAGTCCAGTGGCAATAATCTGGTATACTTAGAGCAGCATTATAACTTGTGGAACTGCTCTGTTTCAGAAAAATAGGAAGTGTTTGGAAACCGCATTGTTTTCCCCACTTTTAAAGTGGAAATATACATGTAGTTACATACACAATTTTTCCAGGTCTTTCTCCATGGAACCTCATGAAAGCATCCCATGAAATCGACACATCTCATTGCATTTGGTTAATTTCTTCCTACAGTGCTTTTTCTGAGAATTTTGGGCAGGTGCTATAAATACTTCTAGAGACATTACAAATTTCCTAGCTGTACCATATTTGTTACTGGTCATTCACAGTTGCCCAGGAAGCAACTGATTTTACTCTATCAGAATGCAGAATAAATAGGAATCAAGCAGCTAATATGTACTTTAATAGTTGGGGGAAATATGTGTGTAAATAATGTATGTGCATCAATTTGCATATTTGCAAAGTGCAAATGTCCTAGTGAGTATAGCTCTAAGGGAAAAAATTAATGGCAAGGAATTACACTGGTGCAGACTCTGCAGTCTGTGCAGGATATCCTGAGTATAAGCAGGTTCTAATGAGGGGAGTGGGAAGGGAGGAAGGTAAGAAACTGCCTAGGAAAGAGTGATGAACCTAAAATTCTAAGTTAAGTCATATAATGAAAAAAAACCAAACCTAAACTATGTAAGTATTTTTTAGCTTTCTGAAATTCTCAAGTGTTCAGTACTCCGGTTTCATTTTTACTACTTCATTCTCTCTCCTGGTCTCCTCCTTGAGTGGATAAAACAATAAAGCTACTTCAAAATCATGAGGCATCTTATCTCTGTCCTCCTAGCACGGTCCCAAAGAATGACCAGAATTAAAGGTAGTTTTAGATCATGGCCATGTTTTACTAATATAGAGTAAAGTTGGCTCAGATTATTTTCCCAGTGCTTTGAACAGAATTAAGGTTGTTTGAAAAATACAGCTTAACTGTGTACTTAACAAAGTTTGTTCAGTTTCTGAAAAATAAGGCTTCTGCTTAGCATTTTCAAGCTGTTTAACATTTTTTATGAGGAAAGTAATTTTGATAAGGATTTCATGTGTGAAATAACTGAAACATTCTTGTTGGTTCAGAGGGCTGAAGGGCTAATCGTGTTTCACATCCATTTAGCAAAATCTTCTGTGAGCAGAATTTTCCCTTTTTAAGGAAGCAGTGCTTTGTTACATACATGCCTCAGTGAGTTGTGCAGTTCCTAAGAAACAAAATAATAAAATTGAGTTTGCAACTAGGCCAAAATAGCTCTGCCCATCCACTTATTGTAAATGTGAGGAGAAGAGGCCAAAACATTAGTATATTCTTTCGCTGCAAAGGGTCTAGTATCAATGGCAAAGGATGACTTAAGAACATGGCAGTAGTTACAGCACCTCATTGCAGCCAAGATCTAAAGTGCAACTCCTGATGAAATAGAAAGGTCTCATGGGTGAAGATTACTGTGCCCAGGTGTTGCAGTGTAGCCCTGCTTCCTAAAGCCAGCAGTCGTTCCTCATATATAAAATTAATTCATCCTCTGATGCTGCTGCCTTAAAGCCACCTTTAAGGATACTATGGAGGCAGGCATTTGTAAATGTCCTGGTGGGTCTGGAAGTGTCTGTGAACCTGCTGGAAGCAACACAGACTGGGAAATCTGCCATTTCCACACAAAGCTTCAGGAGCAGGGCAACAGGATGTCCGTGTTCTACCCTGCCAGTTGTGGAATTACTGCAAATTCCAGTTCACATTCACTAAACCGTTGTCTCCCTCTTTCCACAATTTGCTGTGGAGTCAATCTAAATTTACAAACACTTTTTTTTTTTTTAATAGTGGTTGTACATGTCTTTTCAGATAAAATACATAATAAAGGCTGATGATGCTTTTATTTTGCAGGTTGACATCTAATTTTGCATCTCTACAGATAAGATATGTTAGACCTCTTTCTCCACTCTCTGGTTGTGCTTGGTACCATTCACATGCTTTTTCTACATAAAGGTTGAAGCATAAAATGCTGAGCAGAATCTCTGATCCAAAGTGTGTTCTAAGTTTAGTATATTTGAAAGCAGCAGGAGGAGGCATGCTGAATTGTCTCATTTTCATGCAGTGGGAGATACTTTTGAGATCTTTTCATTAAGGAAAAAAAGGTTGAGCCATTTGTGTGTCATGAACTCTAATCAAAGTCAGCTGGTTGCACTCAGTTTGGGTTTGCAGAAGTCCAGACATGTGACTGTAAAAATGTAGTTACTGCCTTTTCTTCCACTCTCACAAGCAGGGCCTGGTCTTTGAAGCTGTTGTTTTAAAAGCAAGAAAACATGTCTTTAACTTTGTCTCAAACTTTGTCCCATTTTCCCAGAGGGAAGATGCATGTAATACCAATCTGCCATGCTTCATTTTTGGTTGGACTGAAAATTATGCCTCAGGGATGATGTAGTCTAAACTTTCACAAAGCATATGAAATTTAACCTGTGAAGTGAGATAATCTCTTGGTGATGTGTCTCACTTGTGAATTAAACAGCCTTCAAGAAAAGCTGTATTTTCACAACTTCTCATTTAAAAGGCATCTTGTTTTCCTGAAGTCTTGATTGTGATTAAATTTGAGTTGTAAGGGCACATTTTTACTGACTACATCCATCCAGTTAAGAAACATAACCTTCCCTACGTAGGCGTTATATTGAGCTGCTTGGTGGTAACCTGGCAATTGCTTTACATTTCACTCCAGTCATGTTGAAGTAAAGCCAGTCCTGGTATTCACACTGGTAAATATTTGCAAATGATATTATTTTGGTGCATATTTTTCCTTAACCCACTAAAATAAATGAAACTAGCAAATCTGCTTCACTTTCTCCTTACACAGCCTCTCCTTCCCTCTTGACGTCCCTGTGCATCTGCATATCCTTCCCTCCCCCCTGTCTAAAGGTACCACTACCCTTCAGGGCACACATTGGGAATATATATTTTTTTCTTCATTACATTTAAAAGCTACTGCTTTAGCAAAAACAGCTTTTGAGCCGTTGCAACATGAGAACAGCTGTAGCAGTGAGATGAGAAATGGTCCTAATATAGAGAGATTTTGGGGGCTGCGTTGCTGAGTTGGAAATGCCATCCGTAGAATATCCCCCTAGTGCTAAAACCCATCGAAATAGATTGGAATGACTTCTTGGATTCTTTATTATTTTTAATGACTTGTTGTGCTATATCCAAAGGAAGTTGGAGAGCACTGCTCACTCCTGAACTTAGCCTCAAATGCTCTTCCATGCATTTAGTCCAGCTGTGCATGCAGAAGAGGAGATGGAAGGAGAGTGTATCTTTGTACTAGCAGGGGGAGTTGTTTCGAACTCCGTGTGTGTCCAGCAAATAATGCTTTTCTGCTGTTGTTGTTCTCCCCCAGCTCGGGGATTGGATCACATTGCTGAGAACATTCTGTCATACCTGGATGCCAAATCTTTGTGTGCTGCTGAGCTGGTGTGCAAGGAGTGGTACCGGGTGACGTCGGATGGGATGCTGTGGAAGAAGCTCATTGAGAGAATGGTCAGGACAGACTCCCTGTGGAGGGGTTTGTCAGAGAGAAGAGGATGGTAAGGAAACTGAATCCCCACCTCTTTAGCCCCCATTCAGGACAGTAGGGTTGTGTGTTTCAAACCATATTTGAAGAGAGTTTTTCAGCACTAAAACATTATTTTAGTTCCAAAGCTGACAGTTGCTTACACCAAAAATCAGGGGTTGGGGAGATGAGGGAACATTTCGCTATGTGGCAGCATGGGGGATTTTTTCCTCAACTTCCTCATCTGATCATGCTCTTACCCCACTGTGACAAGTGGGATATGCAGACTGAGATTTTTACACCCAGCTGTCTTTCAGTTCAGATTAAGAAGCTGTGTGTGCCTCAGGGGAACCCTAAACCGGTCAGCAGTTCAGAGCAGAAGAGCTTTTTCAGGAGTGGCAGTGGGGGAGCATGTGCTATGAATTAGTTCTTTCCTGATAGGTCTGTTTGTTTTCCTCAGCAGATTTTCACTATTAGATATCTGTTTAATTTTCAAACTGGAAGCTGAGGGTAGGTACCACGGAGAATAGGGGACTTTAGAAATGCAGATAGATTAGTTAATAATCATCTGGAATAGCCTTACTCCAATGTAGGTCTCACTCAAGTTTGAAGCTGCTCTGCTAACATTTCATTAGAACTTTCTCTCTCAGGGGTACACCCTTTAATACATAATTTTCTTTTGCAAGGGTGTCCCTAGGATGTTGGCAGAAAGGAAACTGGGTATGAATATTTCATAAACAAGATAAAAGTGACAGCTCAGGCATTTTGGTTGCTATTAAAAAGATACAGAGTTGCAAACAAAGACTCCTGGTTTATGGTTAATTTTGTTATACTGTTTGTCTCCGGAAGTAAAGGCAAGTAAATCAGGATTATGAGACATTCTTTAAAAAAATAAATACTACTTTGATCTGCTTCCAATAGTGCAGTGTTTCTAAAGAGTATAAAATAAACACAAGCATGGCAGTGGTAACTTCTGCATTTCTTCTAGTGCCTTATTCTCTCCAAGACTTCCATTTTTTCTCCCTACTGTTCAGGTCACAGTAAATCCTAAGAGGAGTTTGAGAGGTCATTTAGTCCTTTTTGTTTCCCATAGGCAGAGACAGGTTTTTTTTAAGACATCCCAAATCTTTATCTTAACTTGTTCTTAAAATCCTCTACTGATGGAGATTCCCCAGACAATGCCTGGAAAATGCACTGTTTCATTTTCTTACTCTTTCTAACTTCAGTGTTTGAGAGGTTTTCCTGATATCTAGGCTGTATTCCTAGCTACAGTTTGACATGTTACATTTAACCTGCATAGATAAACAGGACGGTCTGTAATTGTCTTTTTTGCAGTAACCTTTTCCATGTTGGAAGATGATCATGTTTCCTATGTTTTGGCTGCACTAGCCAACCATAACGATGTGTTGTCTTGTCCTCTTCTATTTTCACTTTTCTGTTTAGAGCTCCCAATTACTCTGCTCCATTTTTGGAGTATGGTGTAATCAGCTGAGTGCTTTCTGCTGAGGCATCACTGGGGTTTGCTCCCTCCACACTTTAGGAATAACATTAGCACCAAATACTAGTCATACAGACACGACATTTCTAAAAGACAGGTGCAAAATTTTGCTTCTCATCTCAAGGACGGTCACCCTGCGCCTCTTCCGGTTTGTGCTACATGCTGGAGGTTGCTTTGACACAAGGGCAAGTTGTGCCCAAGTCTTTCAGATTGCCCTCTGGTTATCTCTGTGATGAACAGATAGAACTGTGTGGTTAAGAGATGCAGGCAGGAAATACTCAGTACAATTGCATCTCTGCCATCTAGAACGTTACAGCCTGTAATCAGTGCTAGCTCTGTGCATGGCACAAGGAGATGACTAACTGGACAGTTCAGAATGATGGATGACTGGTGTTACTTGGTTACAGCTCCTTAATTTGCACATGAGCTGCCTGATTTCAGTATATGCGGCTCATGCTTTACAACAGAACTCCCCTCCATTCTGCAGCATGGCAGCCTTCACTGGCAGATTGTCAGGGAGCAGTAAGGGTTACACAGATTTAGAGAAATATAAAGCAGAAGCCCAAAATCTGGGCATGCTTGTGTCCATCTGATTGAATTGGCTGGTCATCAAAACCTGCAAACAATAGTTCCTTTTATCCCAGCGCCACAGCACAACAACTACTGGGATGCCATGGAAATTCCAAGCAATCCTTCAGCTGAACAGTAAACAACTGACTCTACATGCAGTAGGGCACAACTTAAAGGTAGCAACTAGACCTTGTGTTACATTAGCTAGTAAAGTTAGAATAAAAAGGTTTTTAGGCACATAGGCTTATACCCAGATTTTTCTAGACCTGTCTCAAGTCTTCCAGGATGTCTCTGAGGTATTCTGTGCATCTCCAAATAGGTTTTTGTCTTCTTTGGCCAATAATATTAATTTTCATGAATCCATTTCCAGGCTGGATCACAGAAAATAGGCATTTTTCTAGTTAGTGGTTTGTCTGCATCCCATGTGTGCCATCTTCATGTATTTTTTCCCATATGCATGGTTGCTGATCACTGTATTTGAAGAAACAGGTAATTCTTCTGTCCAAACATAAAAACACCTTTCTCTCAAGTTGTACTTAGAATACTTGATTTAAAGAAGTATCAAAAGTTATTTTCCTGAGCATTTGTCATTTTATTTGTCCAGTCCTATAGTTTGGTATTGCCTTACAACCCAAAGATTTTGGTTCATTGTTGTGGTCTCTCTAGTTCAAGTGCATCAGGGCAGCTAATGTACAGTCTCTGAAATGAGTTTTGAGGTATACTGTATGGAAAGGACAGGAAGAAAATGCACAAGGATGTATTGAACAATTAATTATGCTGTAATGGAGCAAAGGAGGGAGAAGTGGAGAGCTGGCCCAGTGTAAACTCTGTGCCTCTGATGCCAGGATTGCACTCAGAGGCATTTGCGCCTCTCTCCATTTTGTGAGGCATGTTGCCAGGCAGAGCAGCAGTTAGTACGCCCATGGTGGGGTTTACTAGCTTCCACACCGTGTTTGGTGGCTTCTTAACTTCAGGATGAGGAATTAAAGTTTTTTACACAGCAGGCAGTGATTGCCGTTTACAGATTTTTTTTGGTAACAAAACTCTAGCTTGGGATATGAGTATTCCAAATCAGTGTTGAGATGAGGGAGGCACCAGAAATGAGGTGTTGCTTACCAAAACAGAGTAGTAGCTGGAAAATGTCCGTGTACCCAAACTGATCCTGTTCCTGCTAATGCAGGTAAAAGCTAGGCTTGAATTCGTAGTGAATTTGAGGGTTCCTTGGCTTCTTCCATTTATTTCACATGCTTTTTTTTAAAGGTGATCTCTGGTAATGTGTGTGAGTATTGCAGGTGCGAACCATTGTCAGCCCTTACTGAGCTGTATAGGCCCATGTCCCTAACAGAGAATTTATTTCCCTTCCCCAAGTTACTAGACATAGATTTTTCTTGGGTATTTCAGTATTAAAATGCAACACTGACATGTTGCAGGGCAAACAAACAAGGAACCATCCCATCATAGTAAACTAAGTTTGACTATGAATCTGTCAGCAGTGGTTACCCATTTGTAAAATGCCAGGAGGACCTTTCTCCAAAATGCTGAAACATTATCTGTGTTCAGTGGAAATGTTCTTTGTCTTCCAGGGGGCAATATCTATTTAAAAATAAACCTCCTGATGGAACTGCACCACCCAACTCCTTCTACAGAGCACTTTACCCCAAAATTATACAGGACATAGAGGTAAGAAACAGCTGCCAGATGTGGTGGTGGTTCACTGTTGGTTTTTTAGTTTTGTTTTCTTCAAATGTTCCTGATTTATTCATGATGCTGAAATTCTGGCAATATTCCGTTGTGCAGTGTAATATTTCATTAAATCTGACACATCTGCGTTTGTCTGGGGTTTGTAGGTCTGGGATAGTTATAAAAGATCCTGCTGCTTCTTTAGACAGAGGATGAGTTGGATTTTTCAGTGAACTGTTTGCAGGTGGACTCTCCACACTTTGCACATCAGATATCACAGCAGCACCATAACATCTTGGTTTTCTCTGTTCCACAGTACTTTACTCCTCCTGGTGCAGTGAGACCTAATAGGCTGTTACAGGAAGATACCAAGAACTGAGGCAGGGAGAAAGTGCATTTCTAAAGTCTGCAATCCTAAGACTCAGGAAAACAAGAAGCAGCTAAGCATGTTTGCCTTGCATTTAGTGTGAGCAAAATGGCATGTTCTGGTTGTTTCCTCATGGCAGAAGCAGTGCTCCGGCACTGTTGTGACAAGGTTGTAAAAGCACTTAGAATTCAACTGAGGCTTTCTCTTCTGTTATTCAGCTGTTGAGTCGCAGGGGGCTAAAGGTTGGAGATAGAAGAAGGCTTTTAGGTTACTTCTTCCTTACCATTCCCAATAACACAGACCAGTTTAGTCATGATCTGTTTTCCAAGCATTTGTCTGTTTGATTGATTTCATTACATGTATTCTAGAAAGCAGTTATGTCATTGTATGGGCCTGATTGCAGGAAAAAGCATAAAGAAAAGTGTCTGCTGCCTTCTCAACCAAACAAAAAAAAGGGGAGATGGTTCTATGCTTTTTTTTTCCTACATCTCATTTGTCTCCTGTCTCTCCTCAAGACAATAGAGTCGAACTGGCGGTGTGGAAGGCACAGTTTACAGAGGATCCACTGCCGCAGTGAGACAAGCAAAGGGGTTTATTGTTTACAGTATGATGATCAGAAGATAGTAAGCGGCCTACGAGACAATACTATTAAGGTGAGAATGCTCCATCATGGCATACTAATGGCTTGGAGTGCCTATGCCATAAATAACAGTGTCCTAATTTCAGTGATGCCTACCTAGTCTCTTGTTAGTAACCCAGCCTTCTCCTTCCCCTTCCCCCATCTCCCACCTGCACAGCAGCTATGCCTCTTTTATCTGTTTTCAGACAGACAAGCTTCGCCAGCAGAGTTTCTGTCCAGCAGTAATTACAGGCTGTGTAATTACTGGGCCCTGTACCCTAATGAGAAGGGTAAAACCAATATTCATAGTAAAGCCAGTAATATCAAAGATGTCAATGTATTGCACCAAAGAGCCTGTAGAAGACTCTGCAGATGCCACTAAAGGTGTTCTAAGTGCACTGTGGAAGATGTGCTGTAGTGAAAAACAGTCTAGTCAAACCAGTAAGTGCTGAAAGATGAAAACCTGACTGAACTGTCCAGTTTTGAATGTTTGCTGTCTTAGATCTGGGATAAGAATACATTGGAATGCAAGCGAATTCTCACCGGACACACGGGTTCTGTCCTGTGCCTCCAGTATGATGAACGGGTGATCATTACTGGATCTTCAGACTCAACAGTCAGGTGTGTGCTCATGATTTGGACCATTCTGTTTGCCTCTTAAGATTTTAGCTTTGCAAGCTGCTGAAATGATCTCTTCATAAATGTGTGCTGTTCAAGCAGTTCCATGAAGTAGTTCAGCATATTTGTTCAGCATTGTGCTGTCCTTGTTTATCAGATGTCCATGCAAATCGCTGTCAAGGAGAAATGAGAATCTAAGCCAAGGCCAGTCAAGGTCAAGATGACTTAGGAAGGCCATCTGGCATTTCACCAAGGTTTTGCATGTTTTGACACTCCCTAAGAATGTTATAAATTTTCTTTGAGAATAACTTTTTAAGAGCTGAAGTTTTCAAAGTAGGTTTGAGGGTTTAGTCATCCATTGTAATTTAATTTTAACAAAATAAGTATCACTAGACCTCCTATGACTTTAAGTTAAATTTCAGCATGACGTTTCTTTTCATTCAATCTTTCTAACCTTGCTTTCCTTTAAGTCTCCAGTAAACCTCAAGGTATCACTTGCAGCGCATGTTGTGCATTTGTGAAGTCCACTAGTCATATTAGAGGATACCAGAGAGTGTAAGACCTGTAGTGTAAATAGAGGCATATATGAGTTAATCAATTGCAATGTGAATTTGGATGTGAAGGGGCAGGTCTGTCTTCTCCATGTTGTTATATGATCCCTCCTTGTCAGAGTACAAGCAATGCTCATGCAGTGAAGTTAGACAGCAAAAAGCTGCATTGGTGGCCTTTTCTGGAGCTATTAGCATGCATTCCTGTGGCTGTAAACTCCGCTATGCTTGTGTAAACTACTACTGTTAAGCTAATAGCTGTTATTGGATTCCTGACACGTTATGCATGCAGTCTTGCAGTTCTGTTAGGTTTTGGGGTCCTGTCATTCATAGGAGTCCAGAATTTCGGCAACACCACCTGCCTGGAGATGGTGTGGGAACTGCACTGGGCTAAACAGATCACAAAGGAGAGGCTGATTTCTGTAACAAGCCCTGTCATCTTCCATATCAGGCCAGGCAGGCCAAATTGCAGACTGGCTACTTGCCCAGGAATACTTTGTCTCCCACTGTATCTATAAATGTTTGTGCAGACCCCAGAGGCACATAGGATGCATCACTTTTATCCTCGGGTCTCCTCAGGAAGAGAAGCTTCATCCAATAGACTGTACAGATGGGCTCTTAATGCTTCTGAGATCTCAGGGATGCACTTGTCCAAAGAAGTCAGTGGGTCTCCAGCTCCTGTTCAGTTTGGCAAACCTGTCCGCAAACTGTTCGTATGTTAATGGCTCAGGTCTTTAGTTTTTTTCTCCTTTGCATCTTCTAATTGGAGTGTGCTTTTCTTTCTCATTTAGAGTTTATAAGTTGATGCACTTTAGATACCATAAGTTAGAAAACAAGACATTAGAAGTCTTTCTCACATATTGCCTTTTCTTACTGCTTGTCTTATTGGCAGTGGGAAGTTTTAACTTCTGCAGTCTGATGTGCCTGATGATACAGCCATTTTCTGCTTTCATGAAGTGTATCTGGGATACAGGTGTGAAAGTGCCAAAAGAAATCTCTTTATGGAGGGCAAAAGAAGTTTATAACCCAAAAGAATAGCCCAAAAGAACTATTTCTAAGGCTTAAAACCTTCATTTCAAGTACTAGAAGTTCTGTATGAAGCTTTTGTCTAACTTGCATCTTAAATTATCTTTCAGTTGAAACAGTTGGTTCCAATAACATTAAATTGACATAAATGCTGTGTCTTAATTTGGGTATTCAGCGCATTCCTGGAATGTAGCTGTGTACCAGATGCACCGCAGGGTAAATGCAAATCATAGTGCAACTTATGGCAATTACTTGTATTAGTTTGAAAAGAATTGTCTTGTCTTCTGCTTCTGTATAAATTACCACTTGAGCTGCTAGTCCTGTGAGAGAGGTCAAAAATGAAGCCTGTCAGGGAACTTACTCCTCTACATTGATTGGAAATGAAGTGTATAATAGGCTGGCACAACCAGGAAACACCAATCTTTAAGACCATCAGTTTTCTACCTTTCCTCAGCATTAAATTCCCTTAATTAAAGAATGCTTTTTTCCTGGGTGCATTATTTTTATGGTGTTAACTGCATTGCGGGGTTTTTGGCTGCTGGACTGTCTCAATGTACACATAATCAACAGGTTTATCTAATACATTTTTTAATGAACTATTTAATAGATGTAGATATAACTTGTGGTGTTTGCTTCTCTAATATCGCTGGAGAGTCAATTAGCTCTCCCTGTCCCTGTCTCGCTCTGCAGAAAATTCACTGTGCAGGTTTTTAACTCTCTTCTCTCTGGTTTGAAATCTGAACCTGCAGAGTGTGGGACGTGAATGCAGGCGAGATGCTGAATACGCTGATCCACCACTGCGAAGCCGTGCTGCACCTGCGCTTCAACAACGGCATGATGGTGACGTGTTCCAAGGACCGCTCCATCGCCGTGTGGGACATGGCCTCCCCAACAGACATCACCCTGAGGAGGGTGCTCGTAGGGCACCGAGCTGCTGTCAACGTAGTGGACTTTGATGACAAGTACATTGTATCGGCATCAGGTGACAGAACTATAAAGGTGAGGTGTTTCAGAGGCTTTTTATTTGCAGCCCTAGGGTATTTATTAACAAAGAGTAGTGACCAGGCAGGGAAGATGGCCCCTGGCAGGATCTTCCTTTAGAAGCAGTGTTCTTGCTCCTGCTCATTTACACTTGTCCCTCCTCAGCTGAGCTGACACAACTCAGAGTTTACAGAGCTTATCACAAATCAGTTCCAGGCACAGTTGAAAAAGAACATTGTTTTCTGTGGTCTTTTTCGACTTGACCTCTTCCATAACCTCTTCAGTCATTTAAACTATTGTTAGAGGGCAGTATGGGGACAAAAGTGAAGGTGAGTGGATAGGAGACACTTATGTGTTACTGCTGTGATCCCAGTCTGCAGCATTAAACCTCAGGAGAATCTATATTGTGTGTAAACTAGATCATAGCCCAAGAATGCTAAACCTGGAAGCTAATTTAATACTGTGCAGCAAAAATCTTCTGTGTACAGTGACCCAACCTGCTATCGGTTACAGACTATAATCACAGGTCATCAGAGGGGTGATTTTCCCAGTCTTAATGATAGCATCTTCACTAAGAGCATTCTGGATGCATCTATATATCATACAGACACCATCTTTTGTTAGTCTCTTCATAATAATTTTGTCTCTGTGTGGTTCCCTCCCCCCTTCCTGTCACAGGTGTGGAACACTAGTACCTGCGAATTTGTGCGCACCTTAAATGGCCACAAACGAGGCATTGCATGTCTGCAGTACAGAGACAGGCTAGTAGTGAGCGGCTCTTCAGATAATACCATCAGGTGAGAGACAAACTCCCCACCGCAGGGTTCTGTGTGAGCACGCTGTCTCTGGTGCCCTGGGACATGCAGAGGTTAGGCAACTGAAGTGCTCTGTACCCTTGTCAACTTTGAAATATGCTTCCTTTGGTATAGAACATTGGGAACTACTGGAAAGAGATATTAGAAGCCTGTTTTACTGTGTTGTCTTTCATCCTCTACATCTCAAGAGTCCCATACTAATCAACAAGTTGCATTGCTCTGACAGTTCTGGTGTATGAAAGAGCTGGCAAGTACCACTTTCTATGATGTCCTCTTGTGATATTTTAATTGGACTGTGTGTCTAGTTAAGGGGGTCAGATTTGCAGTAAGAGGCATTTAATCCTCTGCAGAAATCCTCCTGGGCTCTCGCCAAACTCTTCTTGTGGTACTTGGCACCTGGTTAAGTTTAGGACAGCTGGTTTAGTGCATGAAGTTCAGTTTGCTGCCTTTTGCACTTCTCCAGCTGCCCCGGTTGCAATCTGAGATTTAACTCTTTCTGGTATCACAAGCCAGAATTTCTCCCTACATCCTGCAGCTGCTGGCAGAGGGATGTCCCTCTAATTTCAGAATGTATGGAACAAGCTCGAATATTAGTTTAAGTGATACAGAAAAGCGGCTCTGTCATGGAAATGGAAGTAACAGCAACCTCCTTTTTACCTTTGTCATTTTTGTAAGTAATTGTCTGCCTTTTGCTAAAACTTGAAAGCTGGACGGTGTAAACAAGAGCCCTTCACATGTCAGTAATAATTTTTCCTCAGTGAGAATGATCCATGATCCATGCTATTGTTTGCCTGTGGACTTGGTTTGCAAGATGCTGCCTCTCCCTGCTCTACATTCTTTAGGAAAACAGTGGTCCTTTGGTTGACATCACTAGGTCACTGTTCCAGATTTTAGTACAGGGCTGTCTTGCGAGCATGACCAGGAGAGCTAAAACTTCTGTCTCTTTATCAAGGGAAGAGGTATTACAGGCATTGTGTTAGAGCAGCACCACTTGGTGAGAACTTCTGCACTTCAAATAGAAAAAGTAAGCCTCTGCAGTTGTACTATGAAACTTGGCCACAGAAGTAGAGCAAGAAATAGTTAAATACTACAGCAGTTAGGGAAGGATCTAAAATATGCAATACTAATAAAAATAAATGTCAAGATAGTGATAATGCTGAACAGGAATACAGTTACTTTTATGCTTGCATTGGACAAAATCCCTACTTGACAGATAAATTATGCTGGAATTTCAGGAATGTCAACAGTGAATCTTAATAGAAGTCAAGTTTAGTAGCAGTGTGAGCAAGGCAAAACACTTACCCGATGCTGAAAGATAGTTTTCTCCCAGCCATTAGCAGAGGGCACAAGTCAGTGGAAGGATGATTAAGAAAAAGATTCCCAAGTCATCTTTGTTGGTGGCTTGGTGCTTTGTAGATTTGATTTTAATCCACTGCCAGATGTTGTGTGCTAGACTTCAGTAGAGGCTGATACAGAACTTAAAACCCATTATTCCTCAGTTGCAGGGAAACGGTTTCCAGAAGACGACTTTGTGATTTCTAGTTTTGCAACTGTAAATGTTAAGGACATGTGAAATGGCTGAGACTTCTGCAGGGAGACTCCACAAAGAAAAATGATTTAGATTTTGATGTAGGCTGGAAATTTCACCTGTGTAAGAGGACACAGCTACATAGACATCACTATCATTGTGCTAATTTCCATCTAGCAGAAACTGGTCCATGAAGTTTAATCCAGTCACTTCCGTATCTTAGCTTCTAGGGCCAAAGTTCTTAATTACTATAGACAAGCATGGTGTCAAAAAAAAGGAACCAGGGAATTTAGGACAAGAAAATAAAATTAGACTATATCATCTTGGGTTAAGTTTTTAATGAGTAGTTGGTCTTCATGTGTCCATTTCTAGTGTGTGCACACATAAGGATTTGATACCAATCTATTTAGACAACAGCATTCTCTCTAAGAGGTGGGGATTCAGACTCACCTGCCTTCTGTACATCTTCCCACTCTGCTTTCAAGTGAATTAAAGGCTGAGATAATTGAAGACCTCCCTCTACTTCCAGAAGTTCTCCCAAAGTTGTAGGAAGGAGTTTTTGACTGCGTACACAATTGTAGTGATTTTTTTTAGCTAGTTCTCAAGCCTTAAGTTTAGTTCTTTTACTGTTTGTTCCTTTGAATATTTAAAGAAGTAGAAGTTAGAGAAATTTATCAAATCTGAGAAGGACCTTTGGCACCAACTCTGCTAAGACACCCTACTCTTACTAGCAGTTATCCACTTTGTACATGAAAGCCCATTTGCCATGTGACAAGGGATATGATCACTTCTTGTAATCCCATTCAGATTCAGTCCCTCAGGCTGGGACCTGAAAATACAAGCCTGAGTTAGTGTGATGCAGCCTCCCAGAGCTGCTGGCAATTTCAAGATCAATGGCAAGGAATGGAAACACATGGCACAAAAGTGCCTGGCACAAGATTGCTCTTCAAACCTTTCTGCACCAGTTAATCCCTGGCATTGTCCATCCTGTTTACAGTCCTTGAGAGACTTAATGCTTTCTTACCAGCCAGAGTGCCTTTGGCTGACCTTTGCCATGGAGTTCCTTGCTCTGACCTTGACTGGTGTGCTGTACTCAAGTGAAAACTGTTGGGCCATTCACAGATTCCTGAAAGATCAACTTCACAGATTGAAGAATCACTTTGTGCTCCTTGCTGGCTTCAAACACGTGCATAGACATATCTTTTCTCAGTTCTACAGTGACAAAAGCATTCTGTTCATTCCTTTGTTGTCCAAAGTGAGAGCAACTTGTGGCAAGACAGCTGGAGTCATTATCCACCAGCCTTGGGCACACATCAACTGGGTTATTCCCTGGGCAACCTCAGGAATAGACTATGTGAGGATGGTTTATCTCTTTCTTTGTCTCTCAAGCAAAAGTGACCTGACCTTTCAGCAGCTGTGCTGCTTCAAGATGTGTCACCCAGAGAAATTCCACAAACCCCCCATATTTCTCACTACTTTGAAGTTCATGCCACTCAGAGCACTTATTGAATGAGCATTTGAGAACATTTGTGACTGCTTTCTTTCTGCTGTGTGTCAGGGAGTCAGAGCAGATATTGCTATTACAAGACTACTGTATGAACAGAGCGTGTCTCAGCCAGAGATGGAACATCTCTAGACAGTACATGTCAAAGAATTTCAGTTCTTGTAGGCAAATAATCTTTCTTTATCTGTAGTAATTGGGAGTCATGTCAAAGAGCTCGTAAAAGTATGGAAAACAAATCGACTTACTTCATAACTGTTTGAAGCATTTAACTGCCTTTCAAGGTAGTGTGCAAGTGTAAAAATTATATCTTCTAATTTATTCTCCATGCTGAAAATCATCACAAAAGCTGAAAGTCTGGGATAGTTACAGTTGAGAAAGTAGTGTGTTGCTGGGCCTCTTACTGTATATTGGTTTGGGTGCCAGAACTTTTTAAAAATACTGCATTATTAGAAACTGCATTATTAGTTCACATAGAGCTACAGGAATTATTTGAGAGCAAGAAAAAAATGCATTTCAAAATAATAAACACAGAGCATCCATTTTAGTTTATGCATAAGGTGCCTGGATTACAGATTAAACATACCTTCAGGGGGAGAAATGACAAAGGAAAAGGTCTTGTTAATTCTTGTACCTCTCACCACTATATTGATAACTTAATTTATCTGATGGTAGTCTCCAAATCAGAAATGGGTATGTAGGGGAACAGAAAGGGGCTCATGCCCTGTGAAGGTGATCCTATCAATTGAAACAAGCTGCTGAGGGGATTGGTTAGTCTCCCTCTCTTAACATCTTAAAACCAAGGCACAAAACATTTATGAGCAATGAACCTCAGTAAAATAAAGTGAGGCTCACTGTGAAGATAAGTGGGAGATATCCTGTGTTACTAGAGCAGTAGATCCTAGACACAACTGGTTTGTGACTCATCTCCCATGTGTTACTGTAACATCATAGGGTCATGTGGGAAGTCATGTATTTGTTTAACTGTGGGAAAAGGAGTGATGAGTGTAGTTTGTTTCTTCTTTGTTGTTCCATCATAATCTTTATTTCCAAGTTTCCACCAACTACAAGCAAAGACCAAATGTTTCATTTCAATGCTAAAGTATTAAAAAATTCTTAATACTTCTCTGTACTCTCTTCCAGGCTGTGGGATATCGAGTGTGGGGCATGTTTACGAGTACTGGAAGGCCATGAAGAGTTGGTGAGATGCATACGCTTTGATAACAAGAGGATAGTCAGTGGGGCATATGATGGGTGAGGTTATCAGTGCAGTCAATGCTTTGCATCTTCCTGTCTGTCTCAGTGTCTCCCATCCCACTTTGTGCATCTTCCATATAATTATCAGGCTCTATCTGTCATACTTAGAGAACCTTTTCCTGGCCAGTAAATGAGGACCATGCTACAGAGCACAGCTTTTCTTCTTCTTTTGAAATAAGTCCATGTCATTTGATGTGTGTGGTCCAGTTCTTGTGCTTGTAAGAATATCTTGACTGACTCAACCTGAAACTTCTTCCAGCTCAACAACTTGTAAGAACAATCTTTCCCATCTGTGATTGTCTGCAGGACCATTTACCATTATAGACTAGTTGTCTGCACTCCCATGTGTTTCTGTTAGTTAATAGCACCTGCTTTTTTTGTGGTTTACTTTATTGACACCATATTTTTACCTCTCATTAAGTTCTATAATCTTTACAAAGGGGAAGTGCAAGAATTCAAGAGCAGAAGGATTGCTGTAATTTTCCTTAAATTGGTGTATTACCTAAGTTGTACTAACTTTTTTTTTTTCTGTGAGTACTTGCTCTTTTCTCTTTAACAGAGCCATGGTGTTTGTCTATTTTTTCACCATTAGGAAAATTAAAGTATGGGATCTTGTGGCTGCTTTGGATCCCCGTGCTCCAGCAGGGACTCTCTGCTTGCGAACCCTTGTGGTAAGAGCTTTAGGTAGAGATGTTGAAGAAAGTGTGCTTGTTCAGACCTGTCTTGAGCCATGAAAACTGAAGTCAGTTTAGCCCCAGTCTGCAGGATCTTGAAATAATTCTTGGGAGTCTGGCTTTTTTTGGGTGTCCAACTTCTTTTAATTCTGCAAGCTATTAATTGCAGGCATTAAAAGTTAGAATCTCAGGATTTTTCACTCCATGCTGGACTTTTCAACAGTTTTATTCTGTGATTTTAAGTTAATAACAGAATCAATTTTTTAAGTCATCCTTGGAATCCATATGCTAGTGGGTTTTCATTAATCCGTGTGTACCTGATGATGTAGTAATAAGTTCTCTGAATTGTTGGCATGAAATTTCTTGAAAATTTCTACATTCCAAATTTGAGGAACAGGAACAGAAACACTTTTGGGATTGCTTTTAACTGCCTTTTGAGTGTTTAAATAAAAAGCAGGTAAGGACTGAGACAGTGAAATCAGCTTATGCTAAAACAGCAACTACTCTTTTAGTGCTGTCCATGGTTTCTAGTGCAGGTCAGTGATGGCATGGTTAAAATGTCATTATGTGCATGTTAACAACATTCACAGTCATGTTTAACAGGCTCTGCTTGGTCTTACAATAATGTACAAAGTTGTGAGAAAAATGCCAGGACAGCCAAGGCCTTCGGGTAGTTCCTATAAGTGTTCCTCCGCCACATTCAACCCAAAAATCCAGCACTGTTGCTGGGGATAAAGCAAGATTTCAATCAGTACCAAAATCTCATTGAAAAAGAAGTACTATATGTTTTTATTTCTTAGGTTGAAAGTGTTTGGGCAGTGTTTCAACTGGTTAGACCTTTTCCTACTGTGGCACGTGACTGTAGTCTGTGCTGTAAAACAGGATCATACCAAGGCTGTCTGATTCTCTAAAAGTGTGGTTACTTCTCACCAGCTGAGCTGTGCTGGCTGACCTTCTGCACACTCATCAACCACCTGAATTGCTCCTGTTGTAGATTTCACTGAAGTACTTTACATCACATTTGGTGCAGGCTGTGAGGTTACTGGGACTCAGCTGACAGGTAGTAAGATTAAGCCATGCTACTCCTTTCCAGTCATATATTTGGACTGTCAGCCACAGGATCAGAGTCCATGAGAGCTTTGGATGCCCGCTGCACTGTTGAAAAACCTTCTTGTTAGCCAAACAGAAGTGCAAATAGTTTCATGGCTGAAATCCAGAAAAATTCCTTGTCATGGGTCACCCAGTTCCAAGCTATGGAATAACTCTTTGCCCATGAGCTTAAATCCTGAGAGTCTAAGACTTAAGCTTGGTATTAGTGTTTCTGCTCCAGCCTGAGACAAATGCATGCCTAGTAACCTGTAGACTTAATTTAACTGGTGTGATTTCCTCTGCATTTTCCAGCAGTGGACAGCCAAAGTGCCCCAGCTAATTATATTATAAATCGGAAGCGGTGGGATGGAAACACTGTAGGAACCTCAACACATGGATCCTCATAAATCCCTGTTTGATAGCAATGGAGGGGGTCAAAAGCAGGGTGGGGAGCAGAGGAAGCTGTTGCAGTGCTTTTAGGACTTTTATGACAACAGGGTGTCCTTATACCAGCTTACCCATGCTTTGGTGTTTTTTTCCTCTTCCCTCATCCTCCAAAATTAAACCTGGCTGCACAATGAACATCATGAGTCTCCTGCTGCTTGTGTTCAATTTTCAAACAGTAGGAGGAAAGTGCACAGATAACAAATGTTCACTGCATGCCAGGTCCCTTCCAGTTTTGTCTTCCGTTAGCTGGAACAGTAGCCACATGAATTTGACAGCAGCTTTCCATGAACAGAATAAGCTCACAGTTCAGTTTTCCTTATGACATAAACAGTCCAGGTAGGGCAGCCTTACTTAGCCCGTAGTGACTGGGATCAAAAAGAGAGTTTTGAAAAGAACTTATTAAAGTACCTTTCTCTCTCTCTCTCTCTTTCTCTCGCTCTCTCCTCTCCCCCTCTCCCTCCCCTGACCCCCTGAAGACAAACTCATAAGGTGTTTATAAGACAAACTCAAGTTACAGTTAGATCAAAAAGGTTCCACTGATTAGAAATTCTAAAATATTTATCTTAGAATCTGGGTTATGTGTGCATTTATTTGTAGATAATTTTAATTTAAAGATTCAGAAATTCACTTTAAAGCAGCTGTTGTTCTTTGTAAACTGAGCTGTATTTTTGTAGTCTTGTGCTATAAGACAAAGACTTCCCCTTCAGTAACTAGCAATTCTCTTTTGCTTAAATGTTTGAGAAACCTGTAGTTTCAGTATTAAAGTTTTTTAAGACATGTTTTTTTCCTGACCCTCAGAAGCCCCTTACGATGTGTGAGCACTAAAGAGAAAGGTGTGTTCATGGAAGAGATAGGGCTCACCGTCACCGTGCACAGTTTATGGTCCCTGATGGCCAAGGAGGAGGCCACTGCTCTTGGAGTGTCATGAGCACCAAGAGAAAATAAGCAACACCCATGGAAAAGCAGAGTGGATTTGCTCTGTGATATCCAGGATCTTGCCATTGCCTCCTGTTAATTATGGTCTGAACTCTTGCCAAATCGACATGCCATTTCCACTCAGCCTCAGAGCAGAATGCAAACTGCCTATAAAGAATGCCCTTTCTAGATCATATTTTTAGAACTACTTAGGAGGAATTACTGCTGTGTCACTGGACTTTACAACAGGCTCCTTAGTGTCTTCCAGTGTTAAGCTCTTCCCTCTTCAGCAGTGGCAATGATGCCAGGTCTTGAATGCAGTGTTCTCATCTCTTACCCTGTAACCTGCTGTACCTCGAAATGCTGTAATTTCAGGAAGGAGTTTTACCATGGAATGAGGAAGACAGTGCACCAGCCTCACCAGATGGAATTATGTGGGGAGGGAGTTGGATTTGTTCTGTACAGTGTGTGTCTAATATTTGGATTTAAGGAGTAGTGGCACAATTGTAATGTAAACTTCCTGCAAGTCACATACTCAGATGTGGCAAACCCTTTTCCTTGAGAGAGGGTTTCATTATGCTCTGTGATGATGCTGCACAAGTTTGTCGTGTGGCGTTTACTGACAAATAAATATAACACTGAAATCAAGCCCAAGTTCATCTTTCCCCGCTCCATCCCAGGTGCCAGCTAGTTTGCAAAGTAACGTGCTGTGTCTCCCACTGGCATTTCAGGAGCATTCTGGAAGAGTCTTTCGACTTCAGTTTGATGAGTTCCAGATCGTCAGCAGCTCACATGATGACACCATCCTCATCTGGGATTTTCTGAATGACCCAGCTGCCCAGGCAGAATCCACTCGTTCCCCGTCCAGAACATACACCTACATCTCCAGATAAATAACACTACACTGTACCTCACACTCGCACAGGTAAAAAAAAAAATAAAAAACTTTACAAAATAAGGTGAGGCTCAAAGGTGACACTGGATGTACTGTGAGCCTGCTGTTTGAATAGTTGGCTTGGGTCTATCAATGTTTGTCATCTTGGTTATACAGTAATTACTGTGTCCTGTAAAAGGATGAGAATGGTTCTGGTACCTTAGAGTAGGGACTTTATTTTAGGATTTGTGACATGTGGTGCCTGTGACTCCCCCTGAAGAACTCCTCCTCCTCTGTCCATTATCATCAATAATTAAATCAGTTATACTGCTGTCCAGAAGGAAGAAGGGTTTCTGCAGAGCGAGTAGAGCAGCTGCTGCCTAACAAGAGGATGCAGATGGCCTGACCCTGGGCAGTTGTCACCAGGCAGGAGAGTTTTGCCAAGAACCTCCCTCTGAAGTGATGACCATTCTCCTCACTCTGCAGCAAGCTGATTCAAGATTACAGTTTGGCTAGGGGAGGAGACACTGAGGCACAAGCACAAGCCCAGGCAAATTAAACTGAGATGCATCAATGTGCAAAATATATTTACTGATAGGACCTAGCCGTTGTTCTCTCTCACGTAGCATGGATGTTAGATTACTCATATCAGAGCCTGCTTGGTTTGCTGATCACCTTTTGTCTTGGCCAGCACAGTGTGCAGAGGACAAAATGTTTCATATGTTTGGGTCAGTTGTAGAGTGAATTTGATGCATATGAATGAAGTGGGATAATATGATTGCCTGCATGGGTGGGTACACACACAGTTACTGTTAATAGCAGTAAATGTACGACAGAAGAATGGCAGAAGAGCTGACAGGCTTCTGCAAAGGGGTGTCCACAGTGATATTTTCCCATGAAAGCCCTCTATCATGGGCCACATCCTGTATCCTGTTTGGTAACTGTACAGTGATGCTCTAGACCTGTCAGATCTTGATTTTCTCGAACACTCTGGTCAATCAGATGTTATTTTAAATCATTAAAAGGCTTAGTATGAATGGGGTTTGTTTGGTTTGTTCTGTTTTTTGTTCCCAGGACTCATTTAAGCTGCAGTATTTAAATGCCAGGACAAAAGAACTATCCACGTAACCAATACTTGCTGAAGAGAGAGGCTCTCAGACTTGTTTCTGGAACAAAGTTGGCATGCGGTTGATCTCAGACAGGGTCTACTCAGCGCGGCTGACTGCTAAAGTGCTGCTATATCAGAAGATGACTTCTATCTTTCATGAACAGTTAACATTTTTAAACCTTCCTGTCCCTTTCTTCCCTCATCCCCCTCTTCATGTTCACTCTTCCCTTTACCCCATTTGGTTCTGCTCCAGGCCCAGTCACTGATGNTGCTGTTAAGCAGAAGACTTACAGCCACAGTGCATCCTGCTGAGAGTCACTTCAGGGTGGGTGGGAGGGTGGGTGGGGAGGAGACTGCTACTCTCAGACTGAAATCAATATCCATTGCTAGGCCTTTGAAAAAGCATTCAGCTCTGAAGAGCAGCAGAAACACTTATAACAGCCAGACCATCATCCCCTAACCCCGGCTTCCCTGCGGCTTTTGGCTGTCTGACTGCAGACTTATTTTTTGTGGAGAGAGGACCCTTGAAATTTGACTATTATGAGCCAAATCCATCTCTTTCCTCTCCTGCCTGCTATGCTAACCCTTTGGAAGCTGGATGTGTATTGTAGTCTCCCCTTAACATCTGCTTGGCTGGGGAATGCTAGTCAATGAAAAGTTAAACTCCCTCCTGCCAAAGTCCCAAGCATGATGGACTGGGTCTGAGATCCTGTCCACCCCAACCCCAGGTGAACTGTTGGCCCAGGACAGTATTTCACTAGCGAAGGGATGGTCTGTGCCATCTTCCTGCTGCTTTTCTCCCTAAAGACAGTATGTTGCTGTCTTCATTCTGTAAATTGGAGAGAGTTTGAGGCTGGGCTGAGAAGGAAAGCTGGACATTGCTCCTATCTTTCCATTCCTTCTCCTTTCAGAGAGGCTGTAGCTGGGTACTGGAAGAGGGAGCTGTTAAAAACTTCTTGGAGCTCTCAGGAGCCACCCAAAGTGGACACACTGCACAAACATTCTGGCCGTGACAATAAGACTTGGCCTCACTTGAATGAGCAAATGCATACCCTGGAGATGGTGGTTGAGTAAAATGAGTGTGGCCATGAGGACAATCATTGCATTTAGCAGTGGCTCCAGGCCAGTTCTGCAGCATTTCTGGGACTGGGTTTGCTAGAAGGGATTGAGGAGTTTTTGATCTGCATCTCTAACCTAAACTGCAGTTTAAGAACACAGGCTGATTAGTCCTTTTGCTGATAGCTGAGAAGGGTCTTTGCTTTCTGGCTGAGACTTCTGCAAATTGTCATTGTTTAGAAGACAAAAATAGCCCTAAAGAGTAGGTACATGAGAAACAATTCTGCATGTCTCTGAACTAGACAGAGGTCTGGGGGTAAACAGCTCTCTTCACAGAGCTGAAATGAATTGCAGCTGGCCTGCATTTAGATCAGAAATGACTCTGTAAATCAGTCCCTAGCCATTCCAGGTTTAGGCCCAGATCTTCTGCTATAGGTCTGGAAAAATCTGCACTGAGTGGGGAGTTGCTCCAATCCCACAGTAGAAAATCAAGGTCCTTTGTCTCTGGGCTGGAGGGGTTTAAACTGGCTTTGTTAACGCCCTCTGAGCTTGGCAGATGGGATTTTTTTATAAGCTTTTCTCATCAACTTCACTTTGCTGGGGAAGCTGTTGCATTGTTTCTAATTGCTTGAGATGTGCTTTTCCCACCAGGGAAATCTAGCAAGGAGCTGGTCCAAGAGTTCCCAAAGAGCAGTCCAGAGGGCTTGAATAATTTAGGTGACAGTTAAGACAGACAAGAAGGCAGTGGGGTTAGGGAGGAGGGCAAAGCTGGTTCTTGGGGAGTACCCAGTGCATTTCCTGAACCATGTGGGCAGCAGTGTCAAGCATCTCAGAGCATGTGATAACACTCCTCTTTTCTGTTTGAACTATTACTGTAAAAGAGTCAAACAAGTTAACAGCTCTGTTCAGGTAACAGTGACATAGTCTTACCTCTGCAGAGTCATAAATAAGTTCTGAGTCACAATGTTTATCCACAACTAATTTTGGCACTACTTCTTAGGTCCAGAAGGCTGTTTTGGCTTTCAGGCAGCTCTACATATCATGAATACTGCCGTCCCAAAGCCAAAATGGCAAGGGAGCAGAGAGAATCAAAGTTCACATCCCAAACTTCGTTGAATTCAAGTTCTGAGTCTTAATACTATTTTAACACTGTCCCTCTAAGTTCGGGTATTATAAGGTCTGCAGCATGGCTGCATATCAGCAGGGGTTTATATGACCTTGGGAGAAGATTTAATAATTATTTTCCTCAGTTTGGTCATCCTCTGTCTTTTCCATTTCTGTTACTGTAGAAAACAAATGATCTGTTACTCCAGCTGTTGAAGGCTGCAGAACTTCCTAATATTTTAAGTGCATCTTTGTGGCCAACACCTACAAGGATGTGTTGTATTTTTGCTGGTTGAGAGAATTTGTGAGAACTGGCAGACTGGCTGCCCAAATACAAGAGACACCACCACTGCAAATTGTCCTTGGTTGTCATAGCCCTGCTGCTCTATGCTGCTATTCTGTTGGGTCTTCAAGTGGTACAATACTTTGTACTCCGCTGTAAAGAGCTCTTTAAGGTACATTTAGCAAGCAACTGCTGGAGTCCATTTTTGGCATGTGGTAAGAAAGGTGTGTCACCCTCAGGAAGGGACTGTGTGTAGATACTTCAAACAGGATTGCAGAAGGGTGAGGATTCCTACCCCACTCCCCGAGTTGTACAAATTCTCTGATAGCTAAGAAGGAAACTGAAGTTAACTGATCTCACTTGAACTTGAAACTGCCACAGCCTGACATTTGGTGGTGTTTATTGTGCACCCAGGGAGGAGCAATCTGCTAAGTAGATCTCCCAATGTCAGAAGAAAGTGGCTTTTTCAAACTCCCTTCCCTTCCCTTAGGATATGTGTGCATGCGTGTGTGAGTGTGCAAGAGTGCATGTGAGAGAGAGGTTTCAGCATGAACAGGATGGATAATCCCTCAACCAGATTGGAATAATTGCAGAGTTTATAATGAAAATAACTAGAACATGCCTGCTGAAAGGAGATGAAAAAGGGCTGGAAGTTTCTGTGGGCTTTAAGTGTTGCACATTGCTTTGAAATGAAATACCTCTGCTGCTTAGAGATTGTCACTTCTCCCACAAGTAGGAAGCTCATGCTAGCCTTCCACCTTGGATTATGGGATGGAAAGTACTGGAGGTGTGGGACAATCTGTTGTGGCCACGCCATCTCCTGCGTGTGACTCCTCTGAAACAGGGCACAGTTTTACTGCAAATATTTCTCGTCCTCAGAGGAACACAGCTTGCTTTCAAATATGCAAATAGAAAATGTCATGAAGGAGATTGCAGTGAGATAACTTCTTCAGATGTCTCCTCTGGTGCAGCTCCCTCTGCTCCCTGTTAACATTCAAGGACAAACATATCCACTGTTGGAATGGAAGGATTCAGGTGACAAGTTGAGAAGCCTGTGATTATCAGAAACATTGAAATGCTTTACACTTGTTTCTAAACTGGAAGCTGACTTGGACCACCATGCTCTTCCTACCCACCTCCTGCTCCAAAGGATNTTGAACACTGAAAAAGCTGGAGAGTATCATGCACTTTTCTCCACTCCCAGGTATGTGTGTTTGCCCCTTCCACATGTCCTTTCCTCAGTCTGAGCAGAGCTCCAGGCTTGGTTCTGAGTTTTTTGGCATCCCAGCTACAAAGGAAAGCACCTCACTAGATTGGGCTCTTGCCTAACTTTGTTAGCTTCCTTTAACATGATTTTAGATCTGCCTTTTGTGGCTTATTATTCCTTAATTCACTGGGAAAGGGCAATATTTGCATTTAATAAATCACAAATACTAGCAGCTCTCCTTTCCTAGAGAAGGGAACAAGAAGGAATGTCCAGCCTTCTGACTGCAGGCTGCTCTTAACTGTGGGAGGAAAAGGAGGAGATGACCTGAGTGGTTGAAAACTAGGGATATGTGGGGATGGAGATGGATCTCTACAGAAGTGGGGACGGTGCTGAAAATATATCTTTCAGCTTGTGCAGTTGGCTGGGAAAAATGGAGGTTTTCCATGATCAGAAGTCATCAGGAGGTGATCAAGTAAGGCCTCCAGCTGTGGAACTTGTCGGCAGATGCCCTTTTTAGGATACAGTGGAGACATAAGGAGAAAGGGAGGGTCTAAACTACACTTGTCAAGAGAAGAATGAGCTTTGCCAGGGTCTGCAAGTGGCATGCATGATGCATTTGACATGCTGAGCTTTGCCCTGCTGTTCCCCCCAAAGTGATAAGCAGCAGCTTCCCAGAAGGAGGGGGGAAACAGCAAGTGACCCACAGAGGAGGAGGTCTCCATATGAAATTCTTCTGTCCTGCTGGAAAATACCTACTGGATTGATTGGCATGAGGGGGTTACAGTCTTTCTGCCCCTGCTTTTAAGCAGAGATGGGAGCAGCAGGTCCCTTGGGTGTATTCCTTCTCCAAAATCCCAGTAGTGGGTTGAGAGGAATGCCTGCTGAGACAGAGTATTTGGCTTCCCTCCCCATTCCCTCCTTGCCCCATTTTTTTATAAGATGTGATGTAGCCAAACTACTGGGCAAAATCTCCCAAAGCTAATCCCCAGGGGGAGCTTTGGCACACTGGCAGAATAGATCATCCTTTGACTGGTCAGAAAACTCTTCCCATGACTTTGTGCTCGTTCCCAAAGATCACTGGGCTTCCACATATCTGGTCCAGCAGATAACCCATGGGAGTTGGCAACACTGGTTGATCCTTAGGGATGTTAAGATGACACTCTCAGAATCAGAGGGATTCTGATGAACATGGATGTGCAGCAAGCCCTTTAGTTACTATAGACAACTCCTAAATAAGTCCCTTTTTTTTAGTAGCCTATCACCCTAAGAGATACCTTGATTTCTGCTCAAGCAGGAGCCAAGTGCAGCTGTGGCCAGAGAATCAGCATGAAAGACAAGTCTTCATCACAGAGCAGCTGTGCTCATACCTGCACGGTGAACAGCCTTTTGCCTTCACAGGCAAAGTGTTTTAACTTCCTGGCACTGGAGCTCTGGTTTATATCTGAGCAAAACTCCACGTGCAGGAGGAGGCCAGTAGGCTGTTTGCAGTGGCATTTACAAGGAGCTACCTATGAAAATTTTTGGGCAATTCAGTGTGAAAATCTGAAGCTGCTTTTGAGTGTAAAACTTTGCTTTGGCTACTGTGTCTTTATCATGTGAGGTACTGCAGGGCTTAGCCTAGCCCCAGTTTTAGCATGGCAGAACAATAGTGTGGACCTCAGCAAAGTGTATTGTCCTGTTCCTTCCCATCATTTTCCATCACTGCGTTTAGGAGAGCTGCATGCTTGCCAGGCCAGCCTGTGCTGCATCACTCCAGCCTGCTCAGGCTGGGGTGGCTGTGGAAGTGGGAGAGGTGAGAAAGAACATGGTTTCTCCAGAGTTTTCTGTTTGTTACTCTGCTATATTTGTTATCTGAATTCTTAAGTAATGAGTGCTTTGAATTTTGTGATTATGTTACGGTGATGTGTAGTTAATGTACTAATGTTCACTTGAGCTAGGATCATGGTAACAGTGTGGTTTGTTTTTGTTTGGTTTTTTTTTTTAACTGTTCAGAAAATAACTTAAATACAAAGATTAAGCTGTGAATCTCTCCTGTTTTCCTTTTGGGGGGAAAGACACTGTCAAAATACCAATCTTGTATCTTCCTTGAGCCCCATGTGTGTGAGTCACACTTCTGCTACACGTGTACTGCACACAACATCTGCAGTGTGAACACCTGAAAGTGCTGGGGATGAAAGGTGGACAGCTTTGCCCCAAGCCTGAGGTGGATGCAGCTTCACAGGACACACGGAGTCTGCAGTAGCCCATCCCACCTCAGAGCTGCTGCTCATGGATGAACGCAGCATGAAAGACTGCCCTGGCAGTCAGGAAAAAAACACTTATTCCTAAAACCACAGCATACTTTTTAATCAACACTTTCTCCATTCATAGTTAATGGCCTCTGGCTGGGGCAGATGAGTCTGCCCTGTAAGCCAGAGAGTGGATGTGACTGGTCGAGAAGAGTTGGGGCCATCCTGCCCATTAAAAAAGTGGGGGGGGAACCTATAAAGACTTTGTGTTTTTCTGGGTACTGTTGCAAGATCCTGGTAGGAGAAGCACAAATTTGTTTTATAAGCTAATCAGAATCCTGCTGTTCAATAATGAGTGAGTAATTGACATATCACAGCACCACCAGGCAGTTCTGTGGCTGGGGATGCTGCCATGCTCACCACTCGCCCGAATCGGAACGCAAGCCCCCTCGCCCTCAGAATACCTTCCTCTTAAAAGTGCTCCTTGGATAGCAGCCTTGGATCTCTCCATTTTACTTAACAGCCCCTTTTAAAACAAAGGCCACCGCAGTTTTAAGACCCTGACTCCAGGGGTGGTCAGAAAACAAACAAACCCCTGCACTCCCGACATCTCTCTCCCTGCTGGCTCCATTCTTGGGAGCCAGCGGGGGACTGGAGATTGTGAAGGCTCTTGCTTTTCTGAAGTGCTGGGAGCAGGAATCTTGTCACTTCCAATCTCTGTCTCTCCTTGTGACAGGGTTCCCAGCAGCCCTGTGCTTTATTTGGGAAGGCTTCGGTGTTTATGTGTGTGTATGTGTGTGCGCACATATATAATAAATATTTTACATACGTATTTTTATATAATATGTAAAATATATATATATATATTTACACCGCTTTAACCTTTTCTGTTCCCTGTCTGCTATTTCTTCCCATCTAATAATAGATTTGGAGAAGGAGCTGCAGTGATAGGCTTCATCCATTTGTCTGTAACACAGAATGCAGCTCGATTTTAACCTGTGAGTGCCAGCACACACAAATGAGACCCCTTCCATGCCCACAGTCCCAGGTGTCTGTGTGTACCTGAACAACACATATAATGCCTGCTCCCATGAGAAACAGGTTCTCATATCCTTAGATAGTCCTTCCCCTTCTCCTCCTTGATGTTTAAAGATGAGAATCAGGGTCTTTATGCCACATTTCTAGGACTGGGACAGTGCTAGCCTGCAGGGCATGAGCTGGAAAACTTCTGGAAATCTGGACTGGAATCCAAAAAGTCAAGTACAAAAGAGAATCTTTGAGGAAGAAAAGCAATCTCACTTGTAAATTTCCACTGGAAAAGAATGAACAGCTTATCTTAAATAGATTCAGTGGTTAATTACCCTTTCTGTTTAAAAATGTGTGCCTTATTTCCACTTCAAATGAAGGAGGAAAGTAGTGTTTGCCATAGCTTCAAATTAACAGCGTTTGATCAACCTCCAGCTTTAAAATGAAATCTTTTCTTGTTTGGTGGTTTTTTATTGTTGTCTTATATACATGCTTTCAAGAGTATAGTGAAGTACTTTCTGGAAAGGGAGAATTGGCCAGTTCAGATTAGCTAGACTAGAAAGAATGTAATTCTTACAATAACCATGTAGGATGAGTTTAGCAATTGGTGGTTTGAAGAGGATGATGAGCTCTCAGGAGAGGAGGCAGCATGGCCAAGGAAACAAAAGGCCCTGAGCAGACAGACATGCTGTAATGCTGCCATGGATTTCTGTGGGTGAACTGTCTGTCTGTCCTGGGAGTAAGGGCTCTGCCTGGCTCCAGCAGGGTCCTGGTCCCCTTCGGTCCAAGGCAGTGTGGGCACAGCTTCCTGTGCAATGGCACACGTCAGTGCCCAGGATGTGGAAATGATTCAGTGTTTTGTGGAAATAAGATGCCACTCCTGGTCTTGAGAGCTCTGCATAGCTCTGCTTTTCCAAGTGCTTGAGCTGCTCTGCAGCCAGCACATATACACTGCCCATGACCCTGTCCCAGGAAGGACAGGAGGAGAAGGTAAGAGAGGAAAAATAAGCTGCTGCTTGCACTCTGCCATGCAGTGGGGTGCAGCCATCAGAGATCTCAGCCTGACTGACCCCTTTGCCAGCTGATCCGTGCCTAGCAGTGCATGTCTGTGACTACCAGCCACTTTGCTTTATCCACAGAGTTCAGACACACATTCATTTTATCCCCAAGAGAGATAATGTTTGTTTCACATCCATGTTACCTTCCCATCCTGAGCTTTCTCTCCAGAATTATTTGCTGACATGCACCTGGCTGGTAGGAGCAGCTAGAATCTCCAAACCAGCAGAGGTTGCAGAGCTGTGGGGCTGATCAGCTGGGGACCACTGAAATTGGATAAGTAATACGAGCAGGGAAACCTGGGCTGGAAAGCTCTCACCTGTACAGGTAAATATCCTGCCTGCAGATGGAGAACAGTCAGATGGGCTTTCCAGTGCAGCAAGGCAGAGACAGCAGCCTGAGCAGTGCTTTCACTGGGGACAGCACTGACTTCCTTCTGGAGGCCACCGTGGTTTGGAGAACCTCAAGCCGCTGGTTAACATCACACAGCTGATGTATCCAGAACTCCCTGTCCCACCCCAAGCACCCTGCTGGCATTTACAGAGGTGGATGAAGGAAGGCTTCTGCCCCAAGGGGCAGTAAGGTAAGGCGGGGAGGCTGCCAGACCTTCTCCATTTCTGCAGTGTCAGCTCCAAAAGGGCAGCCCTGGCAAACCGCTCTGACCTTCGGAGCGGCGGCGATGTCTGTGAGCAGCTCTGCCTGCCCTGCCCTGCCCTGCCCTGCCCTGCCCTGCTCCGAGTTCCCTCTCCTCCTGCACAGGGAAAGGGGTCAGTGGCTGCTAAGCAATGCATCCTTTTGCTTTTGCATGAGCTGCTTGTTGTTTCCTTGTGGAATTTATCAAGTTTGGACAAGATGGTGCTGGGCAAACCCCAAGAACCAGCACTGGGACCACATCCTTTCCAAGGGATTTCTATCTCATCTAGAAAAAGGGGACAGACCTCCCCTGGGTCTGTCCAGGGGAGCTGGCAGCTCAGGGGAAGCTCTCAGGTGTCCCAATTGCTTCTCCATCCTCCTGGCCTCAGCAAATGCCATCACTCTGTGCAGGATGACTGCTGGGACCAGTTACACCTGCTGTTCTGCCTCTCCCTGTTCTCATGGGTTTCTTTGTGTGCCTCAGGCACCGTGTCAGGTGCCTTGAGGAAAGGATCCCATGACATGGAGTGCTGGGACAGGAGCAGCCCCCGTGCTGTGTCTGGAGTGTGGGGCAGCAGCAAGGCAAGAGTGGGACAGGAGCTCTGGGAGTGATGATGGGTGGGGACCAGGGTGGTTTGTGGGCTCACAGCTCTTTCCCAGCCACCAGGAATATTTTAGCCAGGGAGGCAGGGGAGGAATGCCTGTAAATTGTGGAGATGAGCTCCCTTGCAGCTCAGAGCGGTGGCTGCTTCTCACCAGTCCTTGTCTGTCGTGTGCCACTATCACCGGGTCATGTCACAGGAGTGTCTCCAATTAACCCAGCCCCCTGGTGATCCTTAATTGGCACTCCAGGCTTTCCTCCTCCCCCTTCTTGCCTCACCACGAATTTCTCACCTCTACAGCTGCTGCTAAGCCTCTGCTCCCAGCATCCCAGCCACTGCTGGGAACCAGTGACCATAACCCATATTTACTCCCTAAATCAAGGCAGCAGTCATCCCCTGGTTTATAGCTGTGTCCTGAGGATGTCCCTGCTTGGTCCCCAGCACCAGGCTGTGTGGCAGGAGGAGGGGCTGTGGCTGCAGGGATGAGCACGGGGCTCGGGGACGGGTATGGGCTTCAGTGCAGAGGAGCTGGGAAGTTCCAGGGGTGGTTTTTGGTAGGTACTTGCTGGGAGAGTACCAGGATGGGGCAGAGGTGGCTGCTGCTGTTTCCTGTTTCCAGTGCTCTTTCCAGACACACTCATTTAACCCTCCACTTGCTGCTCCCAGAGATGAGCCATGTACCTGAATGACTGGAGTTGGAGCATGGCTGCAGGACATGGCATGGCCTGGCTCATCATCCTGTCCCAGGTTTGCTGCTCTGCCCCGTCGTAGCAAGGGCTTGGGGTGAGTCCTGGGCATGCTTAGGGCTGCCCTGCAGCGCTGCAGGTGCTCTGGGCATGGTTGGGACACGCTGCATGTTCTCTTGCTGGGTCATCTCACCCATGGTTAAGTCCAATAAAATGGATCTTCATCCTGCCGCTCTGGAAATGAACCAGGGCCATCCCTAGAAGGACTGTGGCTCCTGCAGGTCTCCCCCACTGTGGCCCTGTCACCAAGGTCTCTGCAGCCACCCAGCACACCTGCACAAAGGTAAAGGAGATGCCCTGATCCTGATGTGGAGAAACTGAGTCTGGGCAAGATACAGGAAGCCTTGAGCAGGGGCCAGCCCTAGGAAAACTGAACACTGGCAGGCTGGCAAGGGCTGGTGGCTGGGGGAGAGGGCCCGATGCTTTCAGGAAGAGCTGGAGGCTCATGTGCAGGGAGGAGACCAGAGCTGGAACATCCTCCGTGGGAGAATGTTGTCTCTGGACTCTCCCACACCCCAGACAGCCCGGCTGGGGCTGGCACGGCAGGCCTCAGGGTCCCCACGCAGCTCTCCCAGCTCTGCTCTGCTTTCCTGGCCCCGCGGGACCGTCCTGGGTGGGGCCAGCCTGTCGGGACCTGTCCCTTTTTAGCCCTTGAAGTTGTTGCAAGCCGTGGCTTAGTGGGGTCCCCATCCTTTCAACTGGCTGTTCGGCAAATTAAGAGCTTGCTATTAGGCTGCTAATTAAAGGCACTTCATTAGCAGCAGGGGAGGCAGCTCCTGGCCGCAGCAAAATTGGATTCCTCTGCGCTGCCATGAGCCGATTCTCTCCTCTCTGGGGCTGGGGGCTGTGTCCCTCCGTGTCCGGGGAAGGCAGCTGCCTCGAGCCGTGCCGTGGGCTACCAGCCTCTTCCCGAGCGCAAGGGATGGGTCACATCTACCCCACGGTGGGAGAGGGCCGCAGGTGTTCGGGGGATGTGAGGCCGCCCCTTCGCCGCCAGCCTCGGCGATGGTGCAGTGATGTAGCCCCACTCACTGTTCCCGGGGTCACTCTCGTTCAGAGGGGACCTGCGAGAGCTTTCAAAGGTGGCAGAGCATCACGTCAGTGGTTCCGCTGCCCCCAGGCTGGGCCGTGACCCCTCAGCGGGCTGAGCAGCCCGGAGGTGCTGCCCCTGCCCCCGGCGAGGGGAGAGGCTCCCGGACTCCTCCTCCGGCCGCTCAGGCGCCTCCAATGAGCCCCGGGGGCGCCCGGGCTGCCCTGCCCTGCCCTGCCTTCCCTTCCCTCACTCCCTCCTTCTTCTATCTAAAAATGGGAGAGATCAGCCGGGCCGCCGGGCCGGGGCTGCTTTCCTCCCCTTCTCCTTCTCCTCCTTCCCCGCGCTCCGCCCGCAGCCTCTCGCCGCCGGTCGGGACAGGGACCCCACGGCCCGGCGGGGACATCACTGGGGTGAGCTCCCTGCGGGCCGGGAGGGCCGCCCCATCCCTGCTTCTCGTCTGCCTTACGGTGTCCGTGTCCCCCTCTAGCCCCTGGCCTGACACTCCTCGGCCTGACATCCCCCTCCCCTTTTTCCCGGTTTGGGATTCCTGATGGGATTAGGGGGGATTTGCTGTGCGTGAGCCGGGAGCTGCTGGGTGCTACGAATCCGGCTACCGTGCGGGAGGGGGTAGCGAGGAGGGCCGGGCTGTGAGTGCTGGGGAGCGGGGCTGCTCCCGGGGGACGCAGGCTCCCCCCATGTCCGCACCCTGCAAACCCCGTGGCTCCGGGACATTCACTGCTCCGGGGTGCGGCACCCAGGGCTTTCCCTGCAGCTGGGGGTGCTCTGAATGCTCCGGAGCACCCCGATCCTGGGGTGGGCTGGGTCAGAGCTGTAGGGTGGCTGTTCCCCCGCAGCCACCGGCTCCCCGCAGTCAGGACCCCCAGCAGCTGGAGCGGGAGACAAAGGTGTTGGAGGGGGTGAGGGTTTAGGAGGTGGGTCCATGTGGTGTTTTGGGGTGGGCTGGGACCTTCCATGGGGACCTTTCAACGGTGTTGGGCCGCTCCCAGCAGCGCCACTCAGCTGCTCCATGGAGGTAGAGGGATGGGTGTCCCTCCTTTCTCCACCTGTCCCTTTCCATCTGCTGCCCCTCCCAACTGGGGACAGGGGTGCCCAGGTTGCCCAGGCTGGGTCACCGCCACGGTAAGAAACCTCACAGCACAGCCACAAGACCAGCCACGAGGAAGCTGGGTCAGCTGGGCTGGGTGCTGGGCACTGGCATGAAGCAGTGCTCAACACAGGATTCCATTGCACTGGAGTCTTGGCTCTGGGCCAGGGTCATCCCTACTGGAAAAGGGGCAGTTTGTGACACCTTGGCTCCTGGCTCTGCTGGCCAGGGCTATGCTGATCCTTCTTCCTCTTTCCCAGCATCTCACCTTCCCCCTGCTGTCTGTCACCCTTCTGGTGTCCTTTGGCTCCTCCATGCTCTATGGCTACAACCTTGCTGTGGTGAACTCACCGGCAGAGGTAAGGGATGGGCAGCCTCTCTGGGAGCAGGGAAAACAGCTCTGCATCCCTCCTTTGGAGGGTGGAGGGACAGCTGTCCAGCAGCCCCACATCAAAACACTGGCATTTTCCTTGAGCAGTCATTCCAGAGAGGAATGGCATGGGAGCGACATCAGAGTCCATGTTCATGTGCACCACGCTGGTCCCCCAGGGAAAGCAGGGCCTGGAAAGCTGGCCACAACCTCCCTGCTCCAACTTGAGCACTGTCTGTGGCATCTCTAAGCCATTCTTAGGCCTCTTTCAAGTGCTGAGACTTGCTGAGCAACCAGATCAGCACATCCCAGTCATCCCCAAACCTGTTCTGCCCTGCATCTCCTTAAATGCTGTTAAACCCATGATACTGTCCCTATAGATCCTGTCTTCCCTTGTCTTCCCTTTTCTGCCAACACCTCTGGTGCCCGTGTGTGTCTCTGCCCTGCAGCACATAAAGGCTTTCTACAACGCCTCGTGGTCCCAGCGCTACGGACACGGGCTGGCCCCGGGCCCCCTGACCCTCCTCTACGCCCTGACGGTGTCCGTCTTCGCCCTGGGCGGGCTGGGGGGCTCCTTGCTGGTGGGGGCGCTGGCGGAGCGGTACGGCAGGTAAGGGTGCCGTGCCACGGGCCGGGCGGGCTCCGAGGGGGATGGGGCTGGAGGAGCTGCCCTGCTGCTTGTGCCTGCCAGGAATGGTGCTCTGAGCCGCAGTGCTCTCCTCGTCCTCCTGGCCGGTGGCTTCATGGGCTTCAGCCGGGAGCTGGGATCCCCCGAGATGGTGATCATCGGCCGCTCCATCACGGGGCTCCACTCAGGTGGGTGCTTCCTGGGCTGTGCACGGCCCCTTCCTCACGGCTCAGTCCCCCACAGCCATTCCTAGGGGGCAGGGAACGCTTCGTATTCCCCACAGGCTCTGTGGAGGGGTTCTCTGGTACAGCCAGGGCCACCTCCACGCTGTGGATGATGCTGGGCATGAGAGGAGATGGACCGAGGGTCTGGCTCAGTACCTTTCTCCCTACTGCCTCTGCCATACCAGTCCCTCCTGTGCCCTCCAGGTATCTGTCTCAGTGTGGTGCCCCTCTACCTGGGAGAAATCGCTCCCAAGAACCTGCGGGGGTTCCTGGGCCTCATGCCCAGCATCTTCATCTGCCTGGGGGTTTTCTCTGCCCAGGTCCTGGGCCTCCCAGAACTGCTGGGCAAGGTGAGCACAATACCCCAGCCCACGCATGCTGGATGCTGCTCTGCCCTCCCCATGACACATCCCATTTCAACTCCTCTCAGGACAGGTTCTGGCCCCTTTTCCTGTCAGTGGTGGTTGTTCCTGCCTCCCTCCAGCTCCTGCTGCTGCGCTGCTTCCCTGAGAGCCCTCGGTACCTGCTGATAGAGAAAAACGACGTCTGTGGGGCCACCAAAGGTGAGGGGATATCCTGGGGGACACTGGCTACGGAAGGTGCTGCGTGCTTCTCCAAGGTCTTCCAAGACCAAGGTGCACCCTCATGGCATTCTCCCACAGCCATACCTGACAGCCCACTGCAGTCCTGATGGTTCAGCCCTTCTGTCCCACCTGGTTGTGCCACAGTATTTCCATGGTGCCCGGCACTGTGGTGTGAGGCTTTTCCCCATTTCCTATGGATGCTGAGCCCCATAGGGAGGCTGCTGGGGGGACTGGCCCAGGGTAGAGCCAAACCCCTACCTGTGCCATACCTGTGAGCATCCACCCTGTGCTGGGGACTCGTGTCCACGGCCCCGCTCTCCCCACAGCCCTGCACCGGTTCCTGGGGACCCCCGACGTGCAGGATGTGATCGAGGAGATGAAGGAGGAGCAGCGGTCGCTCTCCTCCGTGGAGATGGTGTCCGTGTGGCAGCTGCTGCGGGACCGCTCCGTGCGCTGGCAGACGCTCTCGGTGGCGGTGCTGAACGCCGGCATGCAGCTCTCGGGGATCGATGCCGTAAGCCCCGCGTGGTCCTCGCCCCGGGACACAGCTCTGCAGACACCGAGCTGCGACCTGGCAGCTCATTTCATCGAGTGCCCCGTGGCTCCATCCCCCAGCTCACGCCGTGTCCCCTCCTCGGCAGATCTGGTTCTACACCAACACCATCTTCGAGAACGCCGGGATCCCCGTGTCCCAGATCCCCTACACCACCCTGGGCACCGGCGCCATTGAGGTCGTTGCCGGCCTGATCGGGGTAAGTGAGGGACAGACACATGGACACAGCCCCTCCATGTCAGAGCTTTCTTGCCAGCTCCCAGCACCATCAAACAGGGGGGACAGAGTGCACCCCCAAATATCATCTGTGCCACAGCACAGCCCCTTTTCTGTTTGTTTTTTTTTCTGGGAGGCAAAGGATTTGGCATGGAAATGGGGATGGGAGATGGGATGAGACAGGCTCAATTTAGGAGTCACATATAGGAGTGGTGGGATAATTATAGGGTAGCAGTGAGGTTGGGTAGAGATGGCAGTTAAAGAGCAGGTTGGAGATGATGGAGGGGACTAGAAGTTCCTTCTGGCTCTCGCTTTCATTGTCCCTCTGTTAGCAGAGCCACATGTCCCCGTTTCCCTCCACCCCCAGCCAAGCACTGGCCTGGCCCCAGGCTAGCAGCCCTGGCCCCCCCCAGCCAGCCCTCATTTAGCTGGAGAGTTAGCACTGGGCCAGGCAGATTTATGAACCTTGTCCCATCTGCAAGTGTCACCCAGGGCCAGCCCAAGCCACCCGGCACTAAATCCATTCCCTGACAATTACAGAGATTAATGGGGGTGGCTGCTCCCAGAAAACAGGAAATGAGTGGGGGGCTGCTCCCTTCTCCCATAGCCCAATCCAGAGCAGAGTGGGGTCCCCTCCCTCTTGGAAGGGTACCCTCTTCTCCCCTCCCCTGTCTGTGGGGTGTCCCAGCCCCCCAGCAGTTGCCCAGCATAGAGCCAGATTGCTTGGGAGCAGCCCCACAAATGGCCCCCGATGGACATGCTGAGGTTGGTTATAAAATTGCAGGCATTTGTTCTGCTGTCAATACCCTGCCTGCTCCCACTGCTGCTGCGCTGCCTGCCCACACCCTGCTGTGCCCACTGCCCCACAAACAGCCTGTGCCCCAGCACCTCCACCTGGCACTGATGCCAATGCGGCTTCTGGGTCACCCCAGCCAGCCCCAGCCCTGCATCCTGACCCCTGCTCCATGGGACCCATCTCCTGCTCGATGCATGCTCACCCCTGGCACTTTCCACGCCCCAGCCCCAACCCTGGAACTCTGAGCTGGAGTTGCCCCTGATTCCCAGATGCCACTGGGAGCATCATCCCACCTTCAGCTGGATGTGATGTTCAGGAGGGGTCCCATTCACCTTGGAGCTCCCCAAAGCCTGTCAGTCTCTGCTCTCTCCTGGCAGTGCTTCACCATCGAGAGGGTGGGCCGGCGGCCCCTCATCATCACCGGCTTCTGTGCCATGGGTGTGTGCTCAGCTGGCATCACCATCTCCCTGCTGCTGCAGGTAGGGCCTGGCCACTGCCACTGCCACCCCCGGGGCCGTTACCTGGGGCTCGGTGGTGGAGGGATGGGCAGAATCCTGGGGGAAGGAGCATGCATGGAAATGAGAGGTGAGCTGGCTCTTCGAAGTCATGTTTTCCCTTCAAAGTTAAAGAGAAGGTAATTTTAACACCAAGAACAACAACAACAAAAAACCCCCACAAATCCATATGAGAAAAGTCCTGCTGCTTCTGGTAGCTTTTTTTCAGACATAGTTGTTCCCAGGGAAGCAGCTGTGAATGCCAGGGTAGGTGGAGGGTCCTTCTCCTGCTGTCTGCTTCCAGAGCATGCAGTGTCCCCATGGCTCTGGGGACACTGCAACATCATGAGCAGCTGAGCTTGGCTGAGGTTGACCCTCGCCAGCTTTACCCCAAACCACCCACTGCTTGTCTGCAGTGTGTCCTGTGTGGCCACTGTCCCCAGGAGCCAAGGGCAAGGGCAAAGCCATGCTAAGGGCAGGCACGAAGCCGTGTCCCAGGGGTGCTGGGTGCTGAGCTCAGGCCCAGCCCAGCAGCATCCCCAGCCCGGTGTCCCCTCGCAGGCCGCCCTGCCCTGGATGCGCTACGTCAGCGTTGCCTGCGTGGTCGGCATCATCGCTGGCTTCTGCATGGGACCAGGTGGGTCTGGGGCCGGGCTCTGGGGAGCAGTGGGGCGGGAATGGGGGCTCAGGAGACCAGCAGGGTTTTCAGGCAGGTGACAGGACGTGAGCCCTGACCCTGTCCCCATGGTCAGGCCCTGGTTTATGATGCTGTACCTCCAAGTGAAACCCCACCACCAACCCCTCCAGCCCCACACATCCCCAGGGCACACTCCAACTCCTCCTCCTCCTGGGCTGCGCTCCAGGAGGAAGCAGAGTGAAAGCCCTGGCAGCCTTCCCTAGACCTCTGTGGAGGTGTCACCACTCCTACCACAGTGCAGCTGGTGAGAATCATCCTGCCCCTTATCGAGTGCAGGCTCCAACAGCCAGGAGTGAAACCTGGACTGGTTTATCCAGTTGATGTATTAGCAGAGCTCTTAACAGATCTATAATTCATCCTCAGCCCAGACTTTATTCACTGTAATTACATCTTTAATTAGGATTTTAATGGCTCATTGTTCACAAACAATGATGAATAGGAGTTTTAAAACAAAAAATATATATATATCTGTTCTGGGTGAGCTGTGAGTAAGAGTCCATCAGGGGCTCCACTCCTCCCTCACTTCTTTCACTTGTTTTTTGGTTCATCTTTTCCCTGCATTTATAAAGAGGTCCAGCCAGCGCTGTTCCAGGCAGCTGGGACCTCAAGCATGTCACCATATCAAATATAATTGATTCCTGTGTCTCCTGTGCCAGATTCCTGTGTCTCGGACTGTGCTCTGGACCTCAGATCCTGCCCCCCAACACAGGGACAGTCCTGGGACTCAGGACTTCTGGCTCAGTGACACTTGGCTGGAGAGGCTAAGTGCTTCTAGAAGAAATAGCCACAACCTGTGTCCAGTTTTCAGACTGCTTACAACCTGGCTTGGGACCCCTTCCATATATTCTGTGTTTTTTCTCCATACATGGGAAAAGCAGGTTGGAAAATGGCATTTCTGTGTCCTGTGCAAGACTCTGATGGTCAGAAAAGTAGTTGCTTCTTTCCTCCCTGAATCAGCCACAGTAGCAACAGAAGCTGATTGATAGAAGGAAGTTTTCTGAACAGTTTTGATCAAGGGAGTCTGGAAAGGGCATTATGGAGGGTGCCAGGAAAATGTTTCTTTATGAGATTTAATATATCAGCATTTAGAAACATTTTTTGAAAATGAGTATCCACGTGAAATGTTCCACCTTTATTTTGAATCAGTCAGAAACTTTCCAGTCATGCAACTTGGGGAACTGGCCTGAGCACCCAGCAACATGCCAGTGTGGTATGTCAGGGGGACATCACCCCAAGACATATCCCAAGGGAGACCAAGGGTAGGACACTGTCCCACCACACTCCCTGTCTGCTCCAGCTCTCCCAGCACCACCAGCTTGAACCCTGAGTCTGGCTGAGCTCCAGCCCTTTGGCCACGGGACTGAGGTGGGCAGAACCTGTGGACCCCAGGGGTACTTGAGTCAGCCTGTCCTCCATACCCTTGATCTGTCCCCTCCCTCTGCAGCCGGTGTCCCCTTCCTGATGACAGCTGAGCTCTTCATGCAGTCACACCGCCCGGCTGCCTACATTGTGGGGGGCTCTCTCAACTGGCTCTGCAACTTCACCGTCGGCTTCATCTTCCCCTTCTTGCAGGTACCAGTTCAGGGGAGCCCTGGGAGGGGGAGGGAATGCACACAGCCCTGCTGCCCTCGCAGGATGGGGTGCCAAGTCAGGGATGCCCGTGCTCTTGGCTCAGCTCGGTGCTGGACAGAGCCGGCCCACGGCAGGATGATGGGAGGGGACAGTGCCTCGTGCCATGCCCAGTTTGGGAGTGCCTGGCTCCCTGTCCCATCCTGCTCTTGTCCCCAGATGTCAGCCGGTGCCTTTTGCTACCTGGTTTTCTGTGGTGTCTGCCTGCTGGTGGCCCTCTACGTCTACCTGGTCATCCCTGAGACCAAGAACAAAACCTTCATGGAGATCAGCCACATCTTTGCCACGCGCCGCTCTGTCCTCTCTGTCCCAGCCCACCTCATTGGGATGATGAAGCTCGATGGCTATGGGACTTTGGAGAGCAGCTCCCTGGAGGGCTCAGGCTCCAGCCTGCCCTGATCTGAATGGGCTGGGGGAGATGGGGATGGTGGAGGAGGCTCGGGGCTGGGGAAGCATGTGGGGGCCAATTTGTTCCAAGCTGGTCATCTCTGGGTCTCCCAGGACATCTCTCCATGGGACAGTCTGTGCCCAGGATGAGCCCCATTGATGCACCAAGGTTGTACTGACTGCTGGGCGTGACCCCCATGCCCCCACAGAGACAAGGGGATCTCCTGAGGCAGGGGGTTCTCATTGCTCCTGGGTCTGGGGTTTCTGGCATGAGCTGTTTAATAAAGAGCATTGCCACCAGAGCCATTGTTTGGCAAGTTTAGCCTGGAATGGCAGCAAGCAGGAGTGTGCTGGAATGGGCAGGTGCTTCTCCAGTTCCAGGGAAGAGCGGGATGAGAGGAGGGGCTTGTCCACCTCTCCACTGTGACTGCTGGAAAGGTCAAAATCATCCTACATTTTCTAGGAAGGGTGGTCAGGACGGCTCCCGGGCTCTTGCATCTCTTCCCAGGCTGGTCATGCAAAGCTGGAGGCTGTTGCAGAAGGGGCATAACACAGCTCTGAGCTGGGGTGACTGTTCAGCCACTGTGCCCCTCCCTCCACAGGCTGCTGGAAACCCTTGGTGCCTGGCCTCATGTGCTGGCCCCACAGAGCGCTCCCATGGGAGCCCTGCACACTCCCACACTCTAGGGATCCAGGATACACTCTCATCCCCATAGTGCACCCCATGGATTGCTGTGACCCCGAGGTGCTCTCCGAGCACGACCTCTCCCGTGTGTCTGCTGTGAATCCTGGGGGCTGTGTTTGGAGGGAGAGGCTGTCCTGTGTCCCAGGACCCCCTACAGCAGCTCCCACAAATACCATGGTAGACCATCGGGTTCCCAGACCCTCCTGGAGGAAAACTACAACATTTTGTTCTGGTGAGAGGTAAACCCAGGTGGTGAGGAGGGCTGTGTGGCCAAAACACTCTCATGCTCACACAAACATAATTTCATTGCAAGTAATTTAGTGGGGTTTGGTTTTGGTTTGTTGTTTGGTTTTTGTTGGTTTTTTTTTATTTTTATTTTTTGCCAGTTTCCCTCTCTGTGACAGGTCCACAGCTTGATGTTTGGTGTTTGTGGTCACTTAGTGAGGAGCCCACCCTTCCTGCATGCCTTGGCAAAGCCTCGGGGCGCCTCTGGGTGTGTGGGGGTGCTGGACCCGTGGGGACAGAGACTGGGCCATACTGGGTCCCCAGTGCCTGGTCCTGTCCCTTCCATCCTCAGCCGCAGCCTGGGGCTCTCCTGCACCTCGAGCTGTTCCAAGGCCATCAGTCAAAGCAGGGTCACGGCTCCGCAGCCTCAGCCGCTTCCCAGCCCGCCTCCCTCCCGCCTCCCTCCCGCCTCGGCTGCTCTCGGCAGCAGAACAGAGCGGTAAATATGTGCAGCATTACATATGTATAATGGAGTGTAAATAACCCCAAAAAGTGCATTGTAAATAGACTCCAAGTTTATCCTTTATTAATGAGGCACTGAGTGCCCTGCTGTTTTAGAGCAGCGAGACTTTGATAATATCAAAACCTAAATTACACTTGTGTCTCTCATTCCCAGCAAACGACAGCATCATTTCAGGCCTCTTTGCCACTTGTATTTATTTATTCTGGTATTTATCTATCTCTCCCACCCAGCATGGGGGGCAGCTTGGAGGATGCCCCCTGCCCTCCATGTGGGAGGCGATGGCCCCCCTGGGACCACTCCCCATTTCTGAGGTCCTGGCACCGCCATGGAGTTGGAATGTTGCCTTATAGCCAAGGACTGCTCTAAGTGGCCAGTGAGATGGGGCAACCCTGGGCAGTGTGGGGTCAGGACCCATTTCTGTCAGGGTTTCGGACACCACCAGAGCCAGAAGTGCCCTCTTTCCAAGGACTGGGGGTCACTGGCAAAATTCTATGGTGCCTTTTGGATGCATTTGTTGCTGGGGAATCATTTGAGGGTACCATGTCAAAGGACAAAGGACACGTCCATCCTCTTTTCCATCAGGGCCTGGGGGTGAGGAACCCCCATGCTTGTGGAACACTGGCAACTCATCAGTTTTTTCGGAGGCTATTGGGGCAAGATTTTTTTTTTTTTCAGTTGTAGTTCAAGCTGCCCCGTGCATTGACCTGGTACTCTTGCAAAATAGAGATTTGGGCTTCCTCTCTGCTTGTCTTGCCAAGGAGGTATTCCCAGCTGCTCCACTGCAGGCTTCTCAGGAAGGATGTGGCTGGGTGAGCTCTGAGCTGCTTTTCCATGTCCAAAGCTGTTTCCCCACATTGAAATCCAGTTCCCTGGATTGATGCCTCCAAAAGCACTGGTTCTGTCTGGTGAGGATAAGGCTATATTCTCTAGCAGTGTCCAAGTGGACCTTGAAAGACTGGAGAAGGTGCAAAGAAGAGTCTGAGAACTTACCTGGACACCTGGAAATGCTGCTGATCCTCTTAAGGTTTGCAGAAATGAAGATGAAGGTGGCTTTCTCCAAATGCATGAGTGTGCTCCTGGTGTGGCCAGTGCTAAAGGGTGGGTGGGTTCAAGTGCTGAGGTATTTACATGGGAGGCTGGGGCTCAGCCCAGGACAATGTGGAATGGGAGAGAAGACCCTGGTTTGAACTCTCCAGATGCTTTGAATGGGGGTCCTCAAGGAAATGGTCATGGCCCATGACTGGATATCTGCAGATCCTTCATGGAAGCTCTCTAGGAGAGTACCTGGCTCAAGGTGAATGGTCACATCCCAACTGGAAAGCTGATTAAGGCTTGCTGGACACACCCTGATGTCCCTGTGCAATCACTGGGGATTGGTGAGGCCAAGTGGCTGCAGACCATGGTCAGAGAAGCCATGGCGCATTTACACCCGGCCAGTGCCCTCAGCCCCTGTGGCTCCAGCAGGGATGGGCTCCAGAGGATGGATCCTGGGGGTCCACCAAGCCTGTGAGGCTGAACCCTTCTCACACTGGTTTCACCAGGTGAGACAAACAAACTGTTCCTGTCACTGCAATGGGGATGCCTTCACTCCCAGAAATCTCACCTGACTGCAGAGGCTCCATCAGAGACCAGTTTTGACTGAGGTAGGCTCCTGTGTGCTCCACCTCCTCTCTTGTTCCATGTGGAAGAAGTGATGCTGGGGCAGCACCCTCTTGCCCCACAGAGGTCGCTTCAGAATTTGTCCCTGCCTCTTGTCTCACTAAGATTGTCCATGCTTCCAGTTTAGCAGTTGTGGGAGAAGGGTGCTGGACACAGGGAGCATTGCCTGTGTCAGCTCTGTTTGTAAATAGACAAATTTTTGTCTGTCTGGTTTTTTTTGGCTGTGTTTGCAGCCCGGGCCCTGGATGTATCTGAGGGATTCAGGGACTGATTCAGGGACTTGGAGGTGGATGAGAGGCTTGACATGACGCTGCAATCCATGCGTGCAGCCCAGGAAGCCAATAATATCCTGGGCTGAATCACAAGAGGGGTGACCAACAGGTCAAGGCTTTCTGTCCCTGTAGTGCACTGCAGTGATTTTTTTTTTTATTTCTGGATCCACCCTGGGGTCCTCAGCACAGGAAAGACATGGAGCTGCTGGAACAAGTCCAGAGGAGGCCATGAAGATGCTCAGAGTGCTGGAGCACCTCTCCTGTGAAGACAGGTTGAGATGGCTGAGGTTGTTTAGCCTGGAGAAGAGAAGGCTCTGGGGAGGTTTCACTGGATAAAGAGGCTGCAAGAAACTGGGAAGGGACTTGGTACAAGGGCATGTAGTGATAGGACAAGGGAGAATTGTTTAAACTGACAGAAGGCAGGTTTAGATCAGATATTAGGGAGAAATTCTTTACTGTGAGAGTGCTGAGGCACTGACACAGGTTGCCCAGAGAAGTTGTGGATGCCCCATCCCTGGAATTGCTCAAGGGCAATTGAACAAGTGGCTGCCCTGGACCCATGAGCGCTGCTCACAGTAGTAACTGCCAGGGTACAAGTCACCCAGAGGGAAAAGATTGCACACCCGAAATTAGGACACACACACACCCCTCCTCCCCCCAGAATGGTGAATATTCCTCTCCTGTTTTGACATAGCAGAGGAATCTTTCAGCACCACGCCAGGGCATTTCTGCCTGGGAAGGGTGATTTCCTTAAGGAATGGGTCCTCTTGGTGCCTTCTTTTGTTTTTCCTTTGCCTGGTGGTGTCAGGAGTTTCCTGGGAAATGGATCAAGGGCACAGAGGCAGTGTAGGTGTGCCCATTCCGGGTGTCACAGCCCCATGGACACTTCTGTGCTATGATAAACCTGGCTCCCTCCTGGCTGGAATCCATCCCTCAGCGGGGCCTCCCCAGGCTGAGTCCACAGCTCTCATCTCCTTAAAGTGCAGAGCCAGGTCCAGCCTGTACTTCTCATGGACTCTGATCAACAGCCTTTTTGCAGGTAAAAATCTAAAATGGGTGGGGTTTTTTTTACTGTCTTCTGGGTAACAGGCACTCAGCTGAAACCCAGCACTTCAGAGGGGTGGAGAAAAGTGATTCGTATCTTTTAAAAGTCTAAAATATTTCCCTGGCATCAACAGTAACCACTCAACTTCAGAAAAAAAAAATATATAATGAAAAATATTTATAATTGGGTGGGGGAAAGTGTTTCTTACCCTATGAGAAGTGGAATAATTCTGTATGGATGCCTGCAGGCCCATGGCTGGTGCTCTGCAGGTCTCTGCAGCAATTGTGGGGCGCCAGGACCTGTCCGGGCCGGGTGGCCGGAGCGAGGGTGCCCGGCGGAGGGTGCACACCAGCAGATGGCACTCCCAGAATTTATTGCTACAGCAAGCTGCCTCTCGGAGAGCAGTCATGTAGGAGATGTCCTATTATATGGGCAGTTGACTTTAATAGTCATTGTGTGCTTAAAGCACAGCAAAACAACAGTGGGAAAAAAAAAAAATCCCCACTCCACTTGGATGGCCCTTTTCCCCCCAGCCCTGCTAGTCTATTTGTACAGTAAATTAAAAATATGAATCACTTCTCTCTACTGCCTCCCCAAACACTCATCCTGTCAGGCTCTGTGTTGTCTTCATTTGTATTACCTTAATTTAATGTTAATTATGTTCTTCATTTACAAAGAACAAGCATTTACACTCCCTGTCTGGGGATTTTCCACACTCGCGGCCTCCACAGACGGGGAGGAAGGGGAGCGGCGGAGGCGGCGGGGCCGGGAGGAGCTGTAACAGGGCCGTGGGAACGCGGGGAGCGGGGGAGCCCCCCCGGGCCGACCGGTAACCACGAGCGCTATTGCCGTTCGATTTATGAAACCGTATCGCTGCTGTGCTCAAATCCCCCCTAATAAATCCTTTTTAAAAGGTCCTCGGCCAATGCAGGGCGGTGATTTATGGCGGGGAGCTGGAGTGGAGGGAGGTTTGGTGGCAGGGTTTGCTGCCGGGGGTGTTGGGGATGCCGCAGGGTTGGGAGCCTGACCACTGCTGGGCAGCCCGAGGAAAATTTCCTGCGCACCTTTCCCTGATGTCTGCAGACTCATTGGATGCTGCCGGTGGTGGGATGACCTGTTTGATGTGGATGATCCACGGCGTGGATGAAGACGGCAAATCCTTGCTCCGTGCCTCAGTTTCCCCATCAGCACCTGGAGAAAACTACCCCCTCCCAGCTCTACCCATCCTCAGTGCTGACCAGTGAGCCAAGTTTGGGGTGCACTTATAGATATGACTTATGGGGATGTGTGTGCAGGAGTGCGTTCGTGTGCACACACGTAAAGGACTCAGATCTCTAAAAACACCCCACTCCTCATCCCAAACCTGACTTTCCCATGCACAGAGCCTGTGACTGGAATAAGGAAAGACAGAAGAGAAGAAAAAGAAAAACAATGGAAGAAAGAATCGTGAGCTTTCCTGGGCTATGGGACATGTTCCTCTTCACAGGCTGCCCTTGACCATCCCTGGGATGGGGGACATGGGGGTGAAGGCTTTGTGCAGCCACATTTTCAAACCATGAGCCTCCTGTCTGTACTCAGCAGGGTTGTAGTGCTGCCCATGCCTGCCTGTGTCCTGCCATGTCCTGCTCTTCTAGCACTGTGACCAGCCACAGGTCAGGAACATCAGGGGATTTTCCCAGGGAACCTGAGGATGGGATTTGAGCAGAGGAGGCCGCATCTTCGGTCTCATTTGTGTAAGAGCTCCTGGAATCATATTTTGCAGCGCAAATTGGGGTTGTATTAGTACATCATGGGAGCTGGGTAGATCTGACTGAGATGTCCATCCCCAAATCCTCAAATACCCCACAAAAAGATAATTTAAAAAATAAAAAAAAGCAACCCACCAAGCCTTCCTATTCTGTATGACACAGAAACCCCAGAAAAGTACAGAAAACAAACTCCCACTGCCAGGAAAACCCAAGATACCACACACCTGCTCCTCCCAGTCCATGGCACTCATTTCCATGGCAACAGCCACGTATTCTTGGGTGGGGACCTGAGCCCCCTTGTCACTGACCACTGAATGGCCTCAGGACCAGGGCAGGTCTGGTTCATTAAGTTCATTGGTTGCTTAAGGGGGACATCTCGGGTTTGACCCTCTAGATTTCCGCCATGAGCCCATCTTGCAGCTGCAGAGCACTGTCCCAAACTCCTGTTTGCAGGGAGCAAAGGCCCACATCCCATCCCACACCCCACTCCTGCCCTTGGCCAGCTGCGGAACAACCCCACTGCAGGGTTTCTTTCCCCTACCCCATCCTTCTGCCATGTAGGTTTGAGGCCACTCACTTCATGGCAGGAGTGGCTCGACTGCTCCCGGTGGNATCTCCTCCATCCTCCACTGGCCATGCCTGCGCCCTCCCCACGTGCTCCCATGTGCTCTCCCTTATTAACAATGACCTTTCCACCGTGCTCACCGCTGATTCCCCAGCCCCAAATATCTTTTAAATGGGTTTCAGGAGCTGATGCGAGCTCCGTTAAAAGGCCACCGCGTCGCACCCGCACCGCACCCGCCCCGCCCCGCGGCCCCCCGTCCCCAAGCAGTGCCACCCGCACACACGCTCACACTCTCACACTAACATTTTAATTAATGACAACCCCCTTTTTTTTTTTCCCCCTCCCCTCATAAGCACTTTAATGTGTGTTCGCAGCCCGGCTGATCCCCACAGCCATGGAAATATTAGGTTGACGGATGTGGTCTGTCGCCAGCGCTCCCTCAACGGGTCTGCCTGTCAGCTCGCCGATGATGACATTAACACGGGAAGAAAGTGATGACAAATGCCCGTTATCAGGGAACGAGGCCTGTGACAAATCGCACGGCGCCTCGCGAGCAGCCCCATTACGCTGTAATAAAAAAAGATGGATGGCTCAGCGCACCGGGGCCCCGCGCTAATGCGATTTCGCCTGGTCTCTCCGGGTTCTAATTAAGGCAGAAAACGGAGAATGAACAGGAGTCCCTGGTGCCCGGCTCCCACCTCGTCCCCCCCACCAAACGCCCCACGGTGCTGGGCACTCGCCCTCAGGGACGATGTCCCCCAGCTGCCCTGGTGCCCCGAGCCTCGGGAGAGGGCTTTGGTGGGGATGCAGATGGACAAGAAGCGCAGATGTCCGGGGGGTGAGCGGGAGGGGAGGGGGCTGGGGCATCCCTCGGCCTGTGCCCGCCCATCTTGCCTCTGCCGGGGGGACTCAAGGTTCCCTCACCCAGGGCGAAGGGAGGAGGGGGGACACGGCCACCGTCAAATGCGTCACTCGGAGACAAATGTCACCTCCACCATCTGCTGCAGCATGTGAAGTGGCGGGGGGGGGGCCGCGCGGGGGGGGGNCGCCGCGCGGCAGAGAGGGGACGGGCGGGACCGTGTCACCCTGGGAGGATGCTCAGGCACTGTGGAGCAGGGACACCAATACTGACCACCGGGTCCTGTGGGGACAGAGAGGGGGTGGCCATTGGCGGGGCTGAACAGGGGTCCGTGGAATGCTCATGGGAAGCAGCGACTTTCTTTCGGACAGGAGAGGGAGAGGGCAGCTGTGTGGGGGGCTCAGTCCCTCCAGGAGTTCTGTGTCCATACTGAGCACACCAACGGCTGTGCCCTTGGTGACAAGGACACGACCACAGCTGCCAGTGTGGTGGGAGCACCTGCTGGGGGAAAGGAGGAGTCAGCCCCTGCCACGAGTACACAGTGGGCATAAACACCCCACAGCTCGGACAGGCTGCCCAGACTGGGCAGGCAGGCACTTTCCCCACTGTCCCCACACCTCCCCCCTGCCACCCAGCTGCCTGCACAACCCTCTCCCCCTCCCAGCTCCCCAGCAAGGAGGTAGGTCTGGTCTCCCTCTCCACCTCTGCCCACCCGGCATCCCCAGCTGCCTTGGGTGTTTTCACTGGGAGAAAGAGATGTGCAAGTGACAACTCATTCCCCGCCCTCTCCCCAGAGATCTGAAGAGCACTCAGATCACAGATCACATCACGTAGATGTGTCAGACTTGTGGGGTGTCTCAGTGGGTGCTGGAGACACCCAACAGCGCCTCCAGTGCAGCTCCTGAGAGAGGAGCAGTGGCACTGCCACCAGGGCCCTTCTGTGTGGCCAGATCTATCCCTGACTGCACCTGGCAGATGTGCTGAGGGGCCACACCGATGGAATTTTCCCATCTTTTCTAAATGCAGGGAAGGTCTGTGCACCTCCAGCCCTCACCAGGCCTGATAAGGGTGGTGCCAAGCAGATGCAGCCCCACACACACTCTACACCCCACAGGACAGCATAGAGCAGCATCTCCTGCTGCAGGTCTTGGCCAGATCCAGCATGTGTTTACCTCATGCCAGGCAGTCTGCATGCTTATTTGTTTGGCTTTGTGACATATTAATAATTCCAGGTGGGACACAGCAAAGTATGGGGAGCAAGTGGCACAGGGACCTGTCAGGGAATGTCACTGTCCTTGGGTGATGGAGAAGGAGGCTTGGACACAGGCTACTCCCTGCCTAGGAACCACATTGTGCTTCTCTGTACGTGCTTTTGATAGTACTTTTCCTTTTCAATGGAGAGCTAGGTTTCTTCAGGAAGGATCCCTGAATGACTCCTGTCATGTCCTGGGGGATTTATTGGTCATTTCAGGAAGTTTTTTAAGGCTCACACTTATTTACAGCTCCCCATGCTCCTTTCACCTGCCCATGCCTTCAAAGGGGCTTTGACAAACTTGAAATATTGCTGGAGCAAAACTGATCCCAAATGGCAACCACTGTCAGTGGGAGCATCCCAGCTCTGTTGTAAAAGCTGCTAATCTGAAGCCAGACTCATGGATGTGTTGCTTACCAGCTTTTGTATCCCACATCTAATTTTAGACCTATTCAGAGTGAGAGCTGAGCAAAGTCTTCCAACAGCTTCTTCTGGATGAAACTCAGCCTCTGATGCTGCCTAGCAGCCTAGATGAAACCTGCTCTCCTGGATCCAGAAGCAAAAATAAGTGCAGAGGCCATGGAAATTGTTTTAAACAAATCACCTTTGCTGAGAACCAGCTGGGAATGCACCAAGTTCCTGTTTTTACAACAGGTTCAACCAGGGGACTTGCTTCCCCAGCTGGGATGAGCTTTGGATGCTGCAGCTGGACCCGTCAGAGGCCAGTGCTCAAGGGTGATGCTTAAGCATTGGCCTCAAGCTGCTGCTGTCTGAACCAGCTTAGCCCTAAGAAGGACCCTAAAAAAGATAAATCAC